>JAOBRD021082457.1:0-11290 GCA_027575215.2 Hydrozoanthus sils | reverse complement strand
CGAAGGGCTAACGCTCGAAACGTCAGCTTTTCCCATCATCTCACGGCGACGATAATTCATTTATCATATATACTTATTTTAAAAATTGTCACATGTCAGTCAATCCTTCTTTTGTGCTATAATAACTTTGCCAATCATTAGAACTTCTAAACAATTTAAGAAAAGCAAACCTTTTCATTATCAACGTTTCCCACATGGATTTTTTTTTTAATTTATAAGTATAAAGTAAGTTAGACCTAAGTAATGACCTGCCTACCGTAGTTCTTACTAGAATCATTGCTTTAGTAAAAATATGAAAAAAGAAATTATTAATGGTTTTAGGCTTGCTTAAAATGTTATGTCAAAAGATATCTCCTATATAGTGTCCCAAACCCGGCCCTTCCAAATAATATAAACTTTATTGACATGCTGAACATAAAACAAACACAATATAAAAAATTCCACGTACTTTAAATTCTTGTGCATGCAACACCCACACACAATTAATGGGTGAATGAACACATTGCCCACTTATCTGCCAAATATCTTACATTCCCCTTGAATGGGAAATTGTTTTACTGCATTACTTATTGGAAAAAAAAAACTAGTTAATGTGTGGCATACAAACACACACTTTGTTGGTTAGAATAAGCAACTGCAAAAAAGGAAAATGCAAAAAAGCAAATGCAAATGGGACAAGAAGTGTTTATAGTTTACATACCTATGTTCATTAGACATCTACAATATACAGTATTGCCTAGTTCTTGTGCAACACGATCAGATAACTTCTCTGAAATGAATTATGTGGAAATACAAATTCTTCTGGTATAGGGATAAATGATATATTGAGGGGGTCAAACAACAGCATTGAAGCAATAATGAAACAAGTAGAACTTATACATACTCTAATAGAAAGTGCTCTAAAAAGATAATAAATGTCAATATGACAAACACTAAAACTAGTTTTACAAAACCTGTTTAGTGCTTTTGCAAGTAAGCACTGACAATAGCTGCTGTGCAATTAACTAGACTGATTTAAAACAATCTCCAACAGAAAATTAGAATTAAAACAACAAAGTTTTTAGCTTATTTTGCAATTAAGTAGTTCTTGTATGACAAATGCATTCAATTACAAGTACACTGCACTTCAATTAAAATTTTGTTCCAAAAGTTTTATAATAAGCTTGTTGAAGAACTCATCTCAAGAACGGCACAAAAACCAAATATTTGTGTATATTTGTCACTGGTACAATCACAGTTTTTAAAAATATTTTTAGTGCCTGCCAATGGCTCACTGTAAGGTCCATTTATTGAGTGGAATTCATATTTATTGAACTTAAAAAAATGCATCATTTACCAAATTTAGTTTTTCAATAAAGTTCTATGAAATTTTCCAGGGCTTAAGAAAAAATTTGCTGGGCTTATCTTTTTCAAGGGTTTCTTGGGCTTCAAAAATTTTCCAGGGTTTTCCAGGATTTCCAGGGCCTGTACAAACCCTGATGTTTTGTTGGAGAAAGAAGGAGACAATGATTCAAGAGCACAAAATGATTTTTTTACCAATTTATTCATAATAAGTAAAGGACTTATTGATGTATATCAGTTCAATCACAAAACTGCAAATAATCTGTGTATTCAATTCAAAGCATGGTAAAAATGTTCATTAAAAAGGAATATTAAAAAATTGTGTGTTGATTTTATTTCTTGACTTCACAAGTTTATCCCACAAGACTCACAGAAGTATTAGCGACAAAATTTTATGAACTTATAACTATTAAGTTATGAACTTATAACTTTTAGTAATAAAATACTAATGCTGTCATATAACAAATTCTAGAAAAAATAACTTGATTCATACTTTAAAATAATTTTAAAGCGAAAAATAAAAAAGGAAAGTTACTTATGCAATGGGAGATCAAATTTGAAAAAGTGCATTGGTTTATCAAAAGTGCCAAAAAACAACATTTAGTGATACTATATTTCCTTCAATAACTGCCAAACATTCATTTTTCTTGAAGCTAGCGGACATTTCCTATTTTGTAAATATGTGAGCTATATTGCCTGTAGCTAAAAATTGTCCGAAAATTGTCAGAACATTTAAGTTCTGATTACAATTCTTTACCTTAGGGCCTTTTACTGCAAGATAAAATTGGCATGAAGAAGATGTCTGGTTAGCCCTGTTGGTTAGGCACTAGCCTGTCATGTGGGGGGCCAAAGTTTGACTCCCAGTGCCAGAACTTTGCTCAGGGTCTTAAAATAACTGAGGAGAAGGTGCTGCCTTTGTTCTAACATCTGCAGAGGGTTAGACCTTTTCCACTTTCTCAGGCAAGGACACTAAACTGACTAGACCCTTGGAGTCCTATGCTTGGGTTGTAAAACCTGTTTGGTTTGTTCTGGTTACCCAAGGGTGGTGAAAAATATAATTTAAACATTAATTCAAATGATAATTTTTTCAGCCAAAACAGCAGCTGTACTGGTGAAGTTAGGAGGAGTTAAACATGCCAGAGGAATATGGAGCTTGTATAATTAAGATCAAAGCTAACAATGCACAGCCTTAGCATTTTTTCTGGGGCTGCACTGGTTCATCTTGATCTCGATCTCCTTTTCAACAGCAGTGTATGCACTCCACTCTTCTCGGGTGTTGAAAATAATGAAATACAAGTTTCCAGCAAGAAAAAAACATGCTACAATTCGAGCAATGTACAGAAGTTTCCCTAGCAAAGCCTCCATTGAGAATTGTGATCCTGATACTGGAGGAAACACCAGAGGCATAAGAATGAAAAGAAGAAAGAAACTAGTAAGGATTATGTTTTTCAACTTGTAGCTTGTGGCATCTGCTTGACCTTCAACCAACTCATGCAATGTTTTAGCAAGAACTTCTTGGCTTTTCTTTGTTGTGGTACTATATCCTATCAACACATAAAAAAGGAGTTTGAATGAGACTTAACACCAATAATAATAAATAATAATTACTAATAAATAATTAGGTATTTTTTATAGTACCTATTTCTAGTAAAATTTAAAAACACTGTTTATACTTTGAAAAACAATAAATTTCAACAGTATAAAAGCTATTTTCAAACTAGTTAAAAAATTCCTTGACTAAAAATGCTTTAATCTTCAATTTAGAAATGGCAAGGCTGGAACTGTATTGAAAAAGGGCAGGAAGATCATTCCAAAATTTTGGTGCGCACAGTAATGGAAAAATGTGCCACCAGCAGTACTTTGCGTGGCTCTTGATGCAGTCCTTCGAACCTCAAATTGTAAGTGACCACTTAGCTTAGCTTAGCATCAATGACCTGGTATACACTTTTTATTTAACACATTGGACAGATACAGTTCAGTGCTAATTGTCTGGCAAAATCATGTACACAGCTAAATAATAAATGGGGAGTCTTAAATGTCTGTTAATTATCTTTACATCTTAATTGTCTTCTAATTATGTTATCTAATTTGCTGGACCCACCAAGCTACCATTTTTCAAAAATAACCAAGCCCTGGCTGGCTAGAAGGGACTAAAACTGACACTACTGTTTGAAGGAACTTGCACAGAGTGTGTACAGTCAATGTTTTTTAAAGCTCTGGTTAGATGATAAAATATGCCAACAGTTGTAACTTTCCAAACTAGTTCTTGCATGTGACTTTTAAACAATGACTTAAAAATAAAAATGCTTTTTTAATATACTTATAACTGTGCATGCTCCTATATTTCATTATTCATTTTTCACTTTCACCATGATAGGACTTGGGCAATATGGTTGAAATTTTGTAAAATGTAAATGCTTTAGAACAATAACCTTCAATTGGTGACAGTGTAAAACTGCCTGTCAAAATCACATTGAACAGAAATGATAAGGGTGAAAGGAAGGGATGTTGAGAAATAACATACTGGTGCTGACAGAACAACAAAAAACATCTGATCATCAACTTTCAAGCCCGCATAGCTCGGCATTCTAGTCTTTCAAGAAGTCAAAAAGACAAGCAACAAAGCTGCAAGCCACATCTCTCTCTATTCCCTCCACGGCCCACAGTTGTTTTTGCATTCCCAACTGACCAGAATGCCAAGCTAAGCTGGCTATCAACTTTCAGAAAACTTCTGTCAGCCTTATCTTTATTGTGTGTAACATTCTTTACCAAGTAAATAAAATATTTCAAAAGTATTTATTTATTAATTGTTATAATATCTAACTACAATTCAATAATGGTGTATACACTTCTCCATGTACCTTCAGCTGAAATGGCTCCAGCTCTGTTCTCCCTAACTTGGAATGTTGCACTCACTCCCTCGTGATCAGAGTAAGAAAAATTCTTTGTTGGTACTGGCCCCATGGTAACACAACAGCTGCTACACTCCATTCTGCCATCACCACTGCGATACAGGATGTAATCTATCCTCTTACCATCTTTAGGACCACCTCGCACGTCTTTTGGCCGTTTAACAGGGCAAAAAGTGTTATGGCTAACATCACAGGTGTTGCCATAGCCACCATTCTGTTGGCATAAATTTAAAAAAGAAACAGCATTTAACTCTTATAGCACATAAATGTAAGGAGGCGGGGTACACTCCTTTTGTTGGTCTGATAAAGGGGGTGCTTGACAGCATTGGGCAGCAGAACCGGGGGGGGGCACTGGCTCCCCAAATAACTTGGTTGGGGGGGTAGGCCCCCCAATAATTTTTTGCTTAACCACAATAACTTTTGAATAGGAGTTTCAGATCTTATAATAAACTATTAAAATTTCAACTGTGCCCCCCTCCAATAATTTTTTTACTTCCGCCGCAGATGAAAATTGGCAATTTTGTATGTTTAGGGGTTTTCAGAAAAATTCAAACAGTTTTTTAAGGATGCAAAACAAAACAAACAAGCTTTTTCTGCAGTTTTCTCCTACCTTTTTCAAAATTGATACTACCCTTTATTTTTATTAAAAGAGTATTTTTTTTCACATTTTAATTTCCCTAATAAGTATCTCTATCCTTGTTTTCCCAAAATACAAACTAACCCTTCTCCCACTTTGTACCCAAGCATCTGTAAGACCTGGTAGATCTTGTATAATTTGAAGACAAAGATCACTTGGTTCGCTGTTAAGATCTCCGCAGACAATCACGGCATCATCGGGTTTTGTGAGGTGTTGGATAAACTGTGAAAGCTGGTAGGCCTGGATGAGACGGTGTGGCAGATACTCATCTTTATCTCGACAATATTCAGCGTGAAGCTAAAGTAACAACAAAACAGTTTCAGAATAAGTGACAGTAGATTCGTTTCACAGTTTACTTAAAAACAAGTAAAAAAAGTTGACCTTAACTTAGTAAAATTAAAAATGATCAAGTGAATCCAAATGGTTGAAGATGCAGTAACTATGTACTAAGCACTTCGACATATAACCAAAGAATTTGAATACCATTTACATGTTTTGGTATGTCGCATGCCATCACCAGAATGAATCATGGAATGGTAATACAAGAATAGAATATATTTGAATTAAGGTGACAAAGCTGAAAAAACAACTGACAACTAAACACAAACAAAAACAACTAAGTAACAGGGTGGGTTATATTAATGACGGTTTAAGGTTAAAGACAAGTGCAGAACTTATTTTCTGATTGAGTGTACAGAGGTTTTTCGATACTCAATCAGACCTCAAGTGTCTTTCAATCGAAAATAAGATGTGATCCACATCCCTTGAAAAAAATCACATTCTGTAAATAATGCTAATTAATATAAAATAATTGAGAAGGTGCTGCCTTTGCCCTAACATCCGCAAATGGTTAGACCTTCATGTCTTCCTGAATATAGTTGTGAGTCGTGTATAGCGGAATATCTAAGACCCTCAATATCAGAGTCAACTGTAAATCATTGTTAAGTGCCTTTGAGTGTCTACCTAGTGGAAAAGGCACTATATAAATGCTAAACATTATATTATTATTATTATTAATATTATTATTATTATTATTATTATTATTATTATTATTATTATTAAAATATCAATGGAGAACAAACAAGGTTAACTCACATGTGTTGTAAAGAAGTGTATCAGGACTTTAGGGTGGTCGATAAGACAATATCCTGCTGACTTTCCACCAAACCAATCTCCATGATGAAGATTGTACAAGTAGCCATTAAGGGAGAAGCGGTATCCAAAGACATCAATGATAGGAAATCGAGAAAACACACAAACTCCACTGCCAATAATGCCACTGCACAAAGGAAGAAAAAAATGCAAATTGTAGGACCCTGACTATTGCAAATAGCAACTAACCCTTTCAGCTCCAAATGGTGTATTGATAAATTTGCCCAATTAGCACCCATAGTTTGCATGTTACCAGTTTAGGAAGATTTTGCTTTTCATCTTCAGTGTTTCATACATTTTGGTTCTCATTACAGAATGACCTACTTTGTATGTGTTATGAATAAGTTAGGTATCACTGATAAACTGACCAAAGCTGAGTTGGTTAAAGTCCCTACCAAGCTTATTTTTTAAGTACCAGATTAAAGCTCTTGTCATCTATGAACTCAAAAATTGAATATCCAAAGAAAATTTCCACATCTAAGTATGCTTTTTAATAAAAAAAAGATTGGAATGTAAATTTTGACCGAGCAGGCTGGGGACTGGTAACCTGTGACATAGCAGCAGTGAGTTATGTGGTTTTTGTTTAAAAATTTTCATTTCTGTTATAAAATGTCATAAAATTTTTATTTCAAGCAATTTCAAGGGAATAATTCATTGATTAAAGTTATAGCAATGTGACTACTGTAGCCAGAATTGAATTTTTTGAGATAAATAAGATTGTCTGCTTTATGCCTCATGCTACATCATATGCTTCCTGCTATGTCATCATTGCACGCTTCAACTCTAAAAAATGTAACAGAAATGGCGACAAATGGTTTTATTTTTGAAAACTACTATTTTTAAAGGCTTCTACTTTTCGTCTGGAACTTTAAAAAATAAGCTTGATAGGGACTTTAAAGAAAGATGGAAAGTTCTCAATGTTAGTTTTCATGCTGCCTATATATATGTTCATGAAACACCTAATAATAAAAAATAAAAATAAAAATAAAAATGTTTTACAAGGATAAATACTAATTGCAGTAACAGTAGTTTGGCAGAGAAACTTACTATAACAATGAAAACAAATAAATTATTTTCATGTTACTTTAACTTACAAACAAACATAGCATCCAATTCTCAGTTCTTCTAAATAAAATTTCTTTAGCTTTCCTTTTGACTTTGTTTCTGACATTTTCTAATATATATTTTTTGAATCAACTGTGTTTTTACAAATCAGACTATTAATCAAAACACTTATAAATTAAATACTAACAATAAAATTATCTAATAAACTGATAATGGTCACTGATTTATAGATAATATCTTTAAAAAACCTGTAAAGGCATTGAGTTATTTCAGAAGCTAGCTAATACTAACGATATCACATCACCTGTAAAAGTAATGTGAATAAGGGAGACAATCTTCAGTTTTCACTTTGATGTATTCATAGTCATCTTTACTCCAAACCTAGTGTCAAGATAGAAAGATATGGTAGAAAAAGGGCAGAAGCATATAACAAACATTTAACTGGAAGGAACTATGCAGGGGGTGCAAGGGGGTAAAGGGGGTAAAGGGGGGGTGGTAAGGCTTTAGCCATACCATTTTTATCACTGGGATTTATTTTCTAGTGCTCTAATTGAGATGCACAGAATATCCAATGGGTTTTACCACTTGAATCTTTGGACTGCAAGCAGCTAGAAGTGAAAATACCTGTTGTATTTATCAAGCTTCAGTTAAAATTGCAAGCAAATGCAAGATATATGTTGAACACTTCCTTAGGGTTTGTTTGTATTGACCAGATTTTTCAACCCTATCAATTCAAAATGGTCTCCATGGCCCCTGCTATGGCATGTTTGAGGGGAACCTGATACATGACTGGGGCTGGGGAGAGCTACAGGCAACACAGAAAATACATTCAGAATTTTTAGGAAAGAATGGAAGTCTTGCACGAGAAAATTTTTCAAAAAATCAAGAGGGCTTTTAAATATGAAGGAAACTGCTTCAAAAATGCATTTGCATAGAATTATAAACTATAGCAAAGAGGAATTTCTGAGGGTAAGATTAGGTAACATTGCGGGGTTGTAAATAACTCTTAAACATATTATGATACCAAATAGGTTATCATATAATGAACTACAAATGTTAGGTAGACTACTTCAAAGAGAAAAAATGAAGTACATTTTTTATTGTTCTTGACTCAACCAACTAGTATACAATTTTCAACTTTTTAAATTTTCATCTTAACTATTAATTTTGTAAATCTTTATCAAAATACTAGCACTTGCATTCAACTCGCTACATCCAACTTCCATAATGGTGTGTTTATGATCCAATCAAGCTTATGACTGTCCAGAACAACCATGACAGTAATGGGATCGTTCTTCAAATATATTATTTATCTACCTAACTAGTTGTTTGTAAACTCATGACTGCCTTAAGCTTGTAATGTTGACACATTATTATATTCCAACTGATATCTGTCCTTTGTCAAATCCTTTAGAGAAATCTCAACTGTATTCTTTAACATTACAAAGTTTTCTCATCTTGCTATTCTTATAGGGCACTGTTATAATTACATACAAGCACACCAAAAACCGTCATAATTCGTTTAACAGACTGACCGACCTTAGTGCAAAAAGTTTATGTGCTTAATGGCTCACCTCTTGTAAAGAGACAATATCGTAATGACCTTTTGCAAGCTCATCTGCTATACAGGTGAATCTTTCTGACTTGAGTTTTGAGACGTAAGGAATACCCCTGCAAGACATACATCTCGTTTGTCTCAGTCATTGTTTAAAAAATTTAATTTGTCATTTGGGTCATCAAAGAACAAACGGCATAACGAAACAACGCAAACATTTAAACTAATCTTTAGTTGTTTCGGTACATTAGTACTTAAAATATGGATCTAATTCAATTGTGTAAAAGATTTACCAGCAATTTAGGGTTAAGATACGAATTTTTCTCTCGCCTTGGAATTCCTCAACTTCTTCTTCCGCCATTTTGTCGGTAAGCTGCCGCTGACTACATCGCAGGCTCTCGAAGATTTTGTTTTTTATATAATTGAGCGAAGAAAACAGGTCTTTTTGACTGTGTGAAAGCATTTACCGTATTAATCTATGGTTTCTGAAGCCACAACTAAAGATGGGCAACTGCTATGACTGTTTGCAACCAACACCAGACGATCAAACTCCAGATGCTGTAAGTAAAAAAAATATTGTCGGCACCAAATGGTCTCTTATTATTAAATGTGCAAAAATCAGTTAAAGCGACATCATGTCGGACCGAATCACTTATCTTGAAAACGTAAACTTACATATGTATCCTTTCATCAGCTATCAACTATTTTTAGAGTTAACGCGAACAGCGCGGGGTATGAAAACCGGGAGCGGAAAACAATGAATGTCCGCTGTTTTGTTGTCATAATTGTACTCATTTGAAAATGGTTGACATCGATCGCCTTTATTATACAAAAAATGGCAACAAAATGTCAGGGTTTAGTTTGTTGCTAACTAACGATCAATAGAAAGATTTACTCGCCAATTTTAGTTCATTTTCACACCATTTTCTCATCATATGCTTTATTTTGGCACAGCACATCATCTGCTCGATTGCTCGAATAAACGCCCGGGGCGCTTATTTTCGAATGTCGCTTTGCGTGCAGAGTTTTAGATCTGCTTTTTATTTTTACCCAAATTCCAACATTGTTGATAAAAGTGAAAAACAGACCAATGCTTGAAGAGTGAACTTTTCAAACAGTTTTTATTTTTGATCAACATAGAGTTCTAAATTCTTATGCGCCAGTCAATTGAAACCACGGCCCCCGACCCCATCGACATGCCGGGCATTTAGCGCATCCATAGCCAGTCTTTAACTAGTATTTAACAACGTTGTTCCCCCGGGGAGTGCTGAATTTAACTACTGGCACTTGAGAGCAGGGATCAATGTGCAGGGATTTAACTTCATGTGACTGTCACGGACACGGGGAATAAGCAGTGAGAGATTTTAGGAACTATAAAAACGTCAATACAATAACTTTAACGAAAGGTTTTTTAGATCAAATGCGCTTTACGAGATTGTTAATGAATTATGCTTGTGTACAATCAGCTCAGAATTGCCAATTGAAGAATGACCACAGATGTTCCCACAGCAGTTAGTAACTTTCCAAGCAAGTCAGTCAGGTTTGCAGGGAACTGACTGAGTACCTCCCAATAGATGGGGCACTTAATTTGTCTTCCGAATAACATCAAAATTCAAATAAAAAATTCTTTTCCTTTTTTTCTTTCGGTGCCCTTGAGTGTTGCTGCAGTGTCCCTAAAGGTAGTACAAAGGTTGTTACTTCAACCTTCCTGTGCTCTTCGAGTGCTTTTTGAAAAAGCATCAGGAAATATGGTACTCTGAACATTACTCCAACTGACATGATGTTATGCAATGCAACTGTAAGGCACGTGCATGCAGTCAGAGAGAGTTGGGTGTGTTTTATCCACGTTGCACTTGGTTAACTACGTTCATCAGATATTTTAAAGGTGATACTATAGCAACCTGCTTAACTTTCATGAGCACTAAAATTTTCTCGTTTACCAGTTTGTTTGCTCATTTTATATAAAGTTTAAAGCATATGGACATACAATGAATGCATGTAGGCCCTGCCAACCCCAAGCTATTTAACAAGCTATTTGACTCCAGGGGCAGGAAATTAAACAATTTTTAACAGTGGCACAATGTTAAATTCCCCGCCCTGTCGCAGGGGCCATGGTTTCAATTGACTGGTGCATTAAGACTTCCTATATATGAAACTAATGACTTATCAGTTATCTTCCTAGCTAATCATAACTTTTTCAATGCCAGTTATATTGGTAAATTCTCCCAACTACAGCACATACTGTTCATATAACAAGTTTGGGAGAATTTTACTTTTCATCATCCATCAGAAGTTTGCATTTTCTCTGTACCAAATCTCTTGTTTTGTGTGGATTATTTAAGGAGAAGTAAACTGTTTAAAACTGAGCGGGACTGAAATGGTTAACAGTGTTATGCAGGTTAAAGGCAGTTTAATTTTTTTAATCTTAGGGGTAATTTTTCCATGACAGGGAATGGTTTAATGTCAAGAAATATTATACAAGTTAAAAGTTGCCTTTTTTACGTTATAACAAGTTTTCTGTCACAATGCTCACAGTCAAGTACGAAATGTATAGTTTCTAGTACCCCAAACGTACTGCACATATATGCTTAGCATGTGTGGCGGAACCAGGGGGCACTGTCCCTCCCT
>JAOBRD021082243.1:0-11290 GCA_027575215.2 Hydrozoanthus sils | reverse complement strand
CAGCAGAAAACCAAAACACAAGAAAAAGCACCTTTAATTGGTTGAGAGTTTTTGCTAATTGGTGCGAGGAAAACGGGGAAGAAAAACACCCAGAGAATTATCTTCCTATCGAGTTGGATAAATTGTTGGAGCGGTTTTTCGCATCTGTTTGTAAACAAGACGGGACTGACTATGAACCCGGTTCCTTGAGAGTTATGCAAGCGGCCCTTGACCGCCATTTAAAGGAAAAAGGTTGTTCCTTTTCCATTCTAAAGGACGGAGAGTTAAGAAATTTTAAAGAGTTTCAAGCTTTTAAAACCAACCTAACGTGTTTTTAAATATACTGATTCGATTAAAATAAAAGACAAGTACTTCTAAAGGCGTGAGTCGTAATTTGTCATCCATTATCAGAATTTTGACAACACGCGCGTGAAATTATTTCCAAATTTCACTTGTCACCATTCGATTACACATACAAATATATTCAGCCGATAGAAATTATGAGCGAGCATTCTAATTGTCTTAGTTGAAAATCTCTGGAGAATAAATAACTGAACCACAATAAATCGTAATAAATTTATAAAGTTGATTTTCTCCAAACAGCTTTCACTTGTGCAGATCTGCTCGGCAGTCATTCGAGTGAAATGTATTAAATTGATGCTTCGAGACAAACGTATTGTTTTTTTCTTACCTTCGAAATTTTTATACCATATTTCATAACTGCCTTTGTTTTATCTTGAACTGTTTTGTCAATTAGATGCTTCAAATCGTCTGCAGAAAGGACTGAAAATCCAGAAGTGCACATATAGTCGCCATGTTGGATTTCACAGACGCTGTCTATCGCCTGATAGCCGGATACCGAGTAGGGAACCAATCAGATTGCAGTATTCGTGATAGATAGTGACCTGATTTATGCTAGTTACTGATACCTGCATATCTTGTCGCGTCTTTTCTTACTCTCTTCAATGTATCAAATGACTACATAGGAGGATGATCGAACTCTTCAATAAGCCCAACCGCTTCCTGTCAATCATCCTCGCCATTGTTTCATTTCTAACTATAGCAATATACACACAAACTATAAAAATATACCAAATGGCAAACAAATTGATACTTGATACACTAGCATAAGGCGACATTTATCTGTTTGTGCTTCAGCTGTACGTGTGATGTAAATTTATGACGGCCAACAGAAGACGAATTGTTTACCTCCCTTTCACATTAAGACGAACAAATCGTGAGACGATTTGTCCGTCCAGACGACTTGTCCGTCCTCTAATGACGAAACGGCTAATAGAAATGCTTTTGGGTAGAAGTGCTGTGTTTATTCGAAAGCGGCGCTTAGCTAATAATCAATAATTTAAGTATGTCAAATCTTTCTGCCAAGGGACTCACGATTTATAGAAAAGCGAACAAGGGATTGGCTGCTCATTTTACAGTAGCATTTTCCCGACATTTTTGAGTGCAGGAACTTTTTTTGCTCAACATAGCACTTTCTGAAAGCCCTTCTCTCTTCTTTTATCTAGACCTTCCCGCATAATTCTAATGATACATTTCTAAAGCATATAGAGTGATCAATCGATCTTAAATGTTAACTCGGCTGCTGATATAAAACAAGTTTTGGGATTCGTGGTATAAAACAAAATGTATCATATATGATACATGTGTTTTGGGGATTCATTTTAAAGTGAATCATATCCTTTGAGACATCATTTAACTTAAGCTGTAACGTGGCTTTAGCTGGCTCAAAGGCTCCAAAACCTCATCCTAATGTTTTTTTTTCTTTTCCAATATTGCTTCTTATTGCTTATAATACAACAAAAACTCGATATTTCGGTTTAGTTCCTTTAAATTGTAGTATATATTGCCTGTTGTTGATTCATGCTCTTAAGATTACAAACGAACACTGGCGTTTTTTTTCAAATAACACTTTTACTGTGATAAAATATTTCGTAAATTCTTAACTATTTCCAGAATTCAAGTCTATTTACAAGTGCGTATTGTGTGTTACTAAAACATAAAACGCAAATTAGCGATTGACAAGATTTGCACAATCATTCTTAATTGGCATTATGTCATGATCACTTTCTCTAAACTTTAGTTTTCACAAGGAAGTTATTTTTCACTGAATGGCAGCCTCGTAGTTTGGAGGAGGAGTATAAAATAACGACGAATATGAAGGAGGTTCTTCTGTGCTTAAACTCGCGTTTCTCAACTCATTTTCTTGTTCTTGATCAAGTTCGCCGCTGTTACTTACATTCGCTGATCCCACAATCGTAACCGCAAGGCTCAACCGTGGTCCTTCCATTTCGCTCGTCCCAGTAAATATAGGCAGTTCTTGTACAACACTGCGTCGATTTCTATAAATTCGTAAGTTGTGGCTTTCAAAATTGTTAGGTTCTGTGCTATTGTTTTCGGTTTGTTCCTGTATCTCACTGTCGTTTTGGTTCGCACGCCCAAGTGTCGAGGGTATTTCGCTCGACGCTCTATTCAAGTCAAGACACTTACTTCGTAGTTTTCTGACCAAACAAACAAGTAACACGGCAACGACAACTGATGGTATAATAATAGCCAAGCGAAAAGCCCATTCCACAACTTCCATGTCGATTCTAAACTTTCCGTGTTTCAGCTTTTAAAGTGTGGCCGCTGAAATATAGTTACAGTCAAACATTTCTTTACGCGAGCCAATTTCAGACAATAGACCTCCTGTGTTTCTGAGTAATATATCCAATAGAATTATCAACATTTGAAAGCACAGGATATATTCTTACGCTAATGAGGTCTGATATTTGGCTTTTGTTTGTTAAACAGCATACTTTCTGGTTACGGAAATGAACTCGGTAGTTTCTGATGAAAGTGCAACACAGGACGTGTCAAACGCCACAGGTCTTAGCCCTTCTTAGGACTTCCTGTTTGTTTTTGTACCGACACCATTTTAACTAAACTTTGTGTAAAGTCAAATCTTGACTTTCGAAAAACGTTCACCGGCGAGTATTGGCTGCAACGTTACAGTCCGCGGGTTACACATCGATATCCGTGATAAGGGAAATTACGTTTTATATGGGAAATATTGCTTGAAACTGAACGTATTTAAACCAAACTATATCTTAACTGTGAAGCTGTAGTAATATTTTACATACTTTATCAAAGCTATCCGAGGACGGCTTTCGTTTCCGTTTCCGAGATTTTTGCCCTTTCTTCAATATTTTGTATTGTGTTTTTTTTTTATGCTGAAAGAAATTAATCGTCGATAAATTACTTTGAGTGAAAAGTTCTTCTAAACTTATTTCACCTTATATGGAGTTCGAAACTAATTAAACTTAACATTAAGACTTAACACGACAAGATAACACAGTTTAAAAATAGTTTTAAATAGTTCTAAAATAACAAAACAGTTTTGAAAAGAGTAAGAACTATATATTTTAGGCGACGACAATTTATTTATCATACAATACTTCAAGTTTACGAACTACATATGTTCTCTACAAAATGACTGGTTTATTACGTACAGTTTCGGGTGAAGTAATAGAGGCAAATATTTTGCCAACTTGCACAGCTCTTTCTGACAGCTTCGTTGCGATTCATAAACAGCAAGAAACTCACAAAGCACTGCTGTACGCATTTATCAGACTAGTTTTTCAGCTTGGTTCCGTGACATGTAATCTAGCACCCAGGTCATCTCACTTTTCGGAAAGTGTTTGAGACTGGGTGCGAGATTGGGCGAAAAGTTATTTTAAACACAGGCTTCTCAAACGTAAAATTCGACTCTTTTTTTATACATCTACGAACCTCAGTACGACCGACTTTATGTACTTAGTGTTAACTAATACGTATGTAACACTGACTGTTCTCATTGCGTAAAGTCCTTACTGACGGAGCAGGTAAACCCCGAAACCCTTTCAACTCAGTACTTCAAGAGCCTCCCCGGGAAAGGGCCTTATGATTTAACCTTCTGGCTGTCACTCAAAATATCAGCTTGCAAATCCCTCAGCCTCTCTCCAAAAACAAGGGTAACCACTGGATTTCACTAAACTTTATGGGATGCGCAGCTTATATAACATTCTCAACTTTCACTTGACTAACAAATGGTTATACGAGAAACAGAAGAAATTTAGGGAAAGTAGCACTTTGTTTCATTTTGGTCTCATTTGGTCTCATGTTTCATTATACTTAGGGCTACCGTAAACGCTCTAACGTGGGGCTTATTCATTTTTAATCTAAGAATTTCCAGACGGGAGGCCTATTAGAGAGGGGGGCTTATTCAAAAACTGTCAGTAGACAAAGACAGAAATATAGCGTGGGGTCCAGCTACCAAACACTTTCAGCAGCACATAGTGACTGTGTTCCTCTGGCGTTATACCCTACACTTTCCGAGAAACTTAAACAGATATCACCGTTGACAAAATGTGTTTTTGACACAACACGTCTTATGTTTTAGCTCCATCGTCTTTATGTTGGAGAGGGGGGCTTATTAGAGAAGGCAGGGGGGGTAATTAAAGTCCGAAGCTCTAGACGGGGGGCTTATTAGAGTTTTTTTTTTGGGGGGGGGGAGGGAAATAGAGTGTTTACTGTAATTTCCGGGTGAGAAAGCTTCATTTTGTTTTCAAAAATTATCAAACCAAAATTATTATAGAGTATTTTCAATGTTGGCAACTAAGGGTAAAATATTTTGCCCTTTCCAGGATCTTCAAGAACTGTAACCAAATTTTAAGGACTGGAAACATTTTCAAGGCTCATAGCAAAAAAAGTGTGTAGTTACTTGTCAAGCAAGAACAAGAAAAAACGCTATGCGACAACCAAAAATTACCGTTTACCCAAAATTTTCCAAATACTATCAGAACATTTACCCGTTTAGTAAATACCACAAACAAACAAGTTTCCTCAATTGAGCTAAATCTATTTTCAATAAAGAAATTATTATCGTCTCAAATTGTCATACATGCCTTTACAGTAATTTTTTTCAATACGTATATACAGTTGCGAATTTGCGTCATTGAGTGCAATTTTACAATTTTTGTCTGAAATTGCTTATCATAATTATGCGAGTACGATATTAATTGTATAGTATAGTGACGTTTGCAAATATTTACGGCTCTAGACTATCTACAAATTGTTCTATACAAGTCGATTTAGAAACCTATATAATTACATAATCATATCCTTATCCCAAGTTAAACAGTCATTCTGATTATATTTTTTAGATTCTTGGCAATTTCTGTCTGGATCAACAAAATAAAAGAAAATTTTAGAAGCTAGAAAATAAATAAAAAAATCTTTTTGGGGTTTGGTAATTTAACTTTTAAAACTTTGAAAAAGTTACTCAAAATAAGTTTAGCAGATGCAAAACAAAATTTTCATTTGGCCAGCGAAAGTTATTTTCATTTTTCTCGTTAGCCACTTTGGTGTGATTTGTGAGGAAACTTTTTATGTTTCATATATTTTCAATATTAGAGAAGTATGGGTGTTCTGAAGGCACAAAACTGTTGCTGTAGTTTATACGAACCTCGGCAACGAAGGAGAGAGAAATTATTCTTTGAACAATGATACATCCTGAGTTTATTCTGATGTGAAAACAACTGTTTTTGGTAGAGATAGCAGCAAAGTCTTTTCGAACAAAAATTTAGACCAACTATTAGTATCTTTGGTTTTCATAAAATGATGACTACAGCTATTGAAGAATTTCCGTGGCTAAAATCCAATGCGGGCGCTAACGACAGACATGAAATCAACTTTCGTTGGCGTTGGGGTAACAAAGCATAGATAATTGAAGGTTATCGAAACAACGCAACTCAACATTTAAAACGCAAACTTTTGACATTAAGAAAAAAAATTGTATATGAGCTAAAAAGCAGAAGAAAAAGACATTTATAAGTTATCACCAGACAGAATATACATAGTTATTTCATTTTTATCCAAACTCGACCGAGCTTCGCCGAGACTCTTTTAATATACATGCGTCAATCTAGTTTCTTTATACCATATAAGGAAATTACCCGAGAAATTGAATAAGATTTAAAATACTTGTTAAACAAAACAAAACCTAAGTATTTTTGGGTATGATTTTGATTAAAATGAACGTTTAATCTTTCAGAAAACTATTATGGTGCACATGGTTTCTAAAGAGAAAATATCCATATATAATAGAGCGATATCGATAAATACACCATTTTTAACTGTCTCTTGTTCGATAAGAGGCGTCCTTTATATTCGGTTGTGATTGAAATTAACTCAATTAATTTCTTTAATCGTGTTGAAAAATCTTCTTAGAAGACAAGGAAGTTATAAAAGACACCCTCTCGGCGTATCTCTACAAATGCACAATCTTGCTAAGGTAATTTCATTCTTATGAACCCTCTCAGGCCAAGCGGTCTATCAACATCTAACTTCTCCTTACTTCAAGCAAACAATGTAAGTTTAGTGGTATTGAGAAAATAGAAATTGATCAAACAACGCAAACCAATACTGTATTTTCTCGTCTATCTTGACAACAAGCCAGTTTTCAGTGTTCTACCTCTGTCGCCAGACGGTCCGGGTAGTTGCGTCTTACAAAAACTAAAGTAGATGCATTTTGCTCGAGGATAGCCTCGTTCTGAAGTAATAAACTCTAACCATTAACCACAATGCATTTGTGCATCGGCTGTACTCTGATGCTTCGAAAACAAACGACTTTTTACGTCACTATTCGTAGTGCAAGTTCGCAAGGTATTGTAGTATGGACGAATTTCAGAGTATAAGACGTCATTGTTTACACCTTTTTAACATAAATCAAAACTCAACATTTGAGTCCAAAATTCGATAGAGTATCGCAAAGTAAATAATGATTAAAAGTTTTAGTTCAATACAAAGAATACTTTGAGAGAAACAAGGCTTCCAAAATTAATAAATGATAAATATTGTATGGTTGGGTGGCAAGCCGGTTGCTTCAACTCCATACAATTACTGTAAATTTTGGAGTTTTAAAAGGATCATTTCTCGGGAACTATCCAATGTTTCCAGCTAAAACTTTGAGTCATTACTAAATGCTTTACACTCTATTAAAATGGTTCCACTAATTTTGTTTCAACATGCAAGTTGGATTTATGCTTTTATTATGTAAACAATGACACCCTAAAGGGTGAAATGACTTCGTGCAAAGCCAAACTACTGAAAGTCTGTAAAATTGCGTGCACTGTGCCGGTATTGCCGAACTAAAAAGACTTTTCTCAAAAAATTAGCTATGAATCGCAATAATTATAAAATCCTAATTTGAAACTAAATTTCTTAATTATTATATACGAGCTAACTAACCAGAAAGCTCGAGTAACTCAACTTGTGCATTTTCGTATAAAATACAAATTGAGATCCTTGATTTGGCTTGGGTAGGCTGCTAGAGGTGTACTGCAGTCAATGGGGTTGTGGTTACTGCCTGGTTGGGTTAACACCAATCTAAAGTGGTAGGAGCTTTGGTAGTAGTAGGCTATCGGAAGTTGCCATCGGTGACATTTGTTCCAATCATCCTATCGAGTAAGTAAGCAGGGAAACTTTAAAGTGCCTATAACATTAAAGACTATTTTTGTAGCCACTAAAAGTGTATGGAAAATAAGGATGTTTAAGAAAAGAATTTCTGAAATTGGTCGTATTATCGATTTTTTTTATACATATTTGAAGTTCAGGATTTGTTTGTTCCAGACCGTGTTTCAGGGGGACTGGGTTATGACGTCATTCTCGGACATCTCTGGATCAAAACACAGCAAGATGGGCATGAATGAATCAGAGATTTTTGATTCAGAAGTAGATTTCAATTCCCCATACAGTTCTCATTTCTTTTGCCCCTTTGTGTTTAGAAAAGATCTCATCAGTTCAATATTAAAGTCGGGAATGACGTCACAACCCAGTCCCCCGAAAACACGGCCGTGAACCAAGATGTCTGAAATTTTACTAGTTTGAACCACTGTAGAAAAACACAATTTGATCAAATTTCAAAAATTTTTATACGGAAGTACTTTAAATTATATGTGAACTTATTTGATAAGAATGGGGTTGTTAACGTCATATGCACTTTAAATATAAAATACGGGATCTTTTTCCTGCGTTTTGACATTTATTTCAAGTTTTACGAGTATCAAAGTATAACTTTCTCGAGTTTCTATTAATACTGAGTGTGTCTGTGGCTTAACTGCTTGCGTTTCTTCTTTATTAAAGTGTCTATGACACGAAACATTTATTATCTTAGTGAAAAGACCTTGCTAAATGAGGAATATTGGTGAAAAAATTTTGTCAAAATCTTTTATGGTTCTTAAGGTATCAACATTTAATGTTTTTAACGATGAAGATAATATTGGTTCCGACAAACTTGCATCAATTTGGATCAACTTTGAGATACATAATCAGTCCAAGTTTGGCTTAAATTCATCCAAAGGTTAAGGACTGGCAGTAATTTTTTTTTTTAATTGAGAATTGGCCTGTACATGTAGTAATATCATCACTTGAAAACATTAAATGTTGATATCTCGAGAATCATAAAAGATTTCGACAAAGTTTTTCCATCTCCCTATTCCTCATTTAGTAAGGTCTAACTACTGAGGTGATAAAATATTTCATGTCATAGGTACTCAGTTAAAGCTCGTACTAAACAGAAAAAAAAATGAATCGAAAACATTTGTGATACATGTAACAAACAGGTTACTGCGTACAACGTAACTGCAAGGGATACAATTTCCACTAGGATAGAGTTGCTATAACCAAGAATGCTTTGAATAACGAGTCCTGTACTTCAAACAAAAATATTGGGATACAGGACAACTTGCAAAAATTGAGTTACGGGATATATGAATAACTCTTTAAGAATGATTGGAGATACGGAATAGTTTGTCAAAAATTATAGGAAAATGGAATACAGTCAAATCTCTCTAAGACGGACACCTTTGGGACCAGCCTTGACCGTCCGTCTTAAAGAGGTGTTCGTCTTACAGAGACTTAAAATGTAGTAAATGACTGTAAGAGAATCGGCAGGGTGTCCGTCTTATCTGGGTGTCTGTCTTATCTGGGTGTCTGTCTTATCTGGGTGTCCGTCTTATCTGGGTGTCCGTCTTAGCTGAGTGTCCGTCTTATCCGGGTGTCTGTCTTATTTGGGTGTCCGTCTTATCTGGGTGTCCGTCTTATCTGGGTGTATGTCTTATCTGGGTGTCTGTCTTATCTGGGTGTCTGTCTTATCTGGGCGTCTGTCTTATCTGAGTGGCTGTCTTATCTGGGTGTCTGTCTTATCTGGGTGTCCGTCTTATCTGGGTGTCTGTCTTATCTGGGTGTCTGTCTTATCTGGTTGTCCCTTTTGAGGGGTTTAACTGTAACTCATCAACAAAATCATTGAGTAGGGAGCACTTTGTAAAAAATTGTAGGGGTACGGTAAAAAGATTGCCAACAAATTTATTGAACTGCGGGACAACTTGTCAATAGATGAATTACGGGGATATAGGATGACTTACCAATTAAACAATAATCAGGATATAGGATAACTCATCAAAAATATCTGTGTGGATAATGGATATCCCGCCTGTACAAATTGGATACGGGATTTCTATAGTTCAAAAACCCACGAGGTAAATCACACATCAACCAAAATTTAATGGGATAGTTTTGAGCTCTTTCTTAGTTGAGTAGCTATTTAGGAAATCTTGTCAAAAATTTAAGGGAAAAGCTACATCTTATTTTAGTCTTTTTCTTGTAAGGCAATGGGGTATAAATGGCTCAAATGACGAGGCCCTGTTAGCTATACCTTCTTTCTTGCTGTGTCGTATGCAGGATGCCTTGACTGCTCCGGACAGTCGTGTTTAGTCAATTTGTTGCACAACAAAACTTGGGAACTATGGGTGGAACTAAGTGAAAGCATAAACAAAAACAAACATCAGTAACATCAACAAACAAATAATTTTAAAAACAAGTAAGTTAAAAGCAAAGCAGGCTTGGACGAAATCGTTTATGACCAGAATATCTTAATATAAAATATCAAACCCAAAGTAAACATTTTTCAAGTTTTCAAACCAAAACATAAATAATCGCTAATTTTAGGTTCAGTATGTCTTTCATCCTAATTAAGAAGTGCGATCTTTCCCTTCTATTTTGAGAACCGAAGTTCTATATGATATTGTGAGAACAAAGGCATCAGCCATCGTGAGTTTTAATATATTTTTCTAACTTCCAAAGTTATCTTTTTGCCTTCTGTTAAAAATGAGAGATCACTCCTGTAAATTTATAAGTCGAATAACTTACGAGAACATTGTTTCTAACCATATCAACCCAGAGCTTATAAAAATTCATTTAATGCACGAAATGTTTTAAAAAAAACTCAACTTTTTACCATTTTCTGCTCAATTTCTTTCCAAGTTCAGTTCAAATTTAGATGCTTTTGGAAATAATCAAACATGAGACGACAACAATCTTTTCTTCCAATCCTATGTGTAATTTACTTTTGTATATACAGACAGTACTTATATATACATTTTTTTTTTCTTTTTTCCTCTATATGACATTGGTATAATACCTTAATTTTTCTAATACCAGCCTCGATAAGCTTTTGCTACCTGCAGGTATGTTTGTTCATAACTTTGTGTTTGTGTTTGTGTTTAAACTCAATAAAGGACAGTACCAAAAAATGCTGTTAACTCAAAATAAAAGAAAGTATTTAGTGTGTCGCGATACCTGTGTATATCGCCATACTTACTTTATTTCCAAAGTAACGGCTTGGAAAGGAATTTCAGGACTAAAGGGTATAAAGAACGTCGAGTTTTCTCTACAAGGAAAAAAATTATAGCGTTACTAAGGAAATCGTCATTGTTTTGTTCCATGTCAGCTATGTGTCTATCAAGAATGCAAAGTCCTAAATGATGGGACATCTATTACGCACATCTCCCAATCCTCTTCCTCTCTTTTAAACGTCATCCTTAGCAGCTTACAAGCATTTTTAGCTTTAAATTATTTTTGGAAGTCGGTACCCTAAAAAGCCTGTTTTAAGTGAGGATGCTGAACTAAAGCTAAATCCTTTCTGGAGCCTAAGTGGCTCTGTCATAGGGCCGGCGCTTATCTCCAGTTTCTGTAGTGTTAAGCTAAGTCCTTTCTGGAGCCTAAGTGTCTCTGTCATAGGGCCGGCACTTATCTCCAGTTTCTGTAGTGTTAAGCCAAGTCCTTTCTGGAGCCTAAGTGGCTCTGTCATAGGGCCGGCACTTATCTCCAGTTTCTGTAGTGTTAAGCCAAGTCCTTTCTGGAGCCTAAGTGGCTCTGTCATAGGGCCGGCGCTTATCTCCAGTTTCTGTAGTGTTAAGCTAAGTCCTTTCTGGAG
>JAOBRD021082029.1:0-11293 GCA_027575215.2 Hydrozoanthus sils | reverse complement strand
CCCCTTGACAAGGTTGCTTAACGAAGGTGGGGGGGGGGGTGGGGGTTGGGGTGGGGGTAGTGTTTATATGCTATGTAATCCTTGGTGCAGATATCCCCAAGTATTAAAGGGAGAAATAAATAAAGGTTTGTGAACTAAGTAAAAAAAAATAAAAAAATCAGTTTCTGGAAATTTTAATCTTCTCATTAAACAAACGTTTCGACTGAAACCTTCAGTCCATCAGTGATGGTCACGTGGCAGTGACGCCGAGGATTGTGAATCAAGATTACGACTGCCATTGATTAAAGGGGTATGCTTGAGGAGGGAGAAAGGGAATAGTTAGGAAATCGAAAATCTAACGTTGATATGCAGGGGAGGAGGAAGGGAATAATGAAGAAAATCAATTTACTAAGATGCTTTTGGAGGGAAAGGGTTATTTCATAGCTAGTCAGTCTCTGCCTGTAAATTCTAAGGAGCTGGAGGAAGGATTTATGTAGAAAGTTTACTTGGGTGTATGTTGTTTGTGGTATGGTATGTAGGGTTTCGACCTGCTAGTAATATCTTTACTGTTTCAATTCCAAATAAGGCAAGGGAGGGTCGCACCACCATTGTTATTGCACATCGACTGTCAACAGTCATGAACGCCGATCTAATTGCCGCAGTACAGGAAGGTGCCGTTGTCGAGACTGGAACCCATGCTGAGTTGATGAAAACAGACGGCGTTTACCGTCAGCTCGTCACATTGCAGGTAGTCTTAGTATCATTCACTCGAGTAGAACAACATCCCAACTTCTCCATGAGTTTCCGCATTGTTAAGTAACGATCCGTGTAAGAACTAGTCCGGTAAACGGCAGTGGAATGCAGAAAGGTGCTAATTGCAATATTTTTAAACTGTTGATCTAATCGGCGAAACGTTAGAAATGGACCATATCTTCACTCGTCCTTGCTTTTCTAGTTGAAACATTTCTGTTTTTGAATTAAAGAAAAATTCTATGTGCTTTTATTTGGGGGTTCAACGTATAGGAAAAAGTTTTAGTTCTTGTTGTTAATGAATAAGCTGTTACGTGATTGATAATAGAAGACAAAAGGTTTATGGATTATGTCTGAGTCAGGGTTTGAAATGGTTTGTTTATGACCATTACGTTAGCTAAATACCGCCATAAGTCAATCTAAGAGAGTCTTAAACAATCGCAGACATTTGAAGAGGAGGACAATCAAAAGGAAGATAACGACGTGGTCGAGGAAAAAGGTATTATAAGAATATTTTTGGGATTTAATTAATCAGGTACAGTAAACACCCAAATAAAAGAACACACGTTTTGGAGGTTCAGGCCGATCTTGTTCTTATTTATCAGGTGTTTTCTGCAAAATCAGTCTGAAAGTGTTCTTAAAGTCCCTATAAATTCCAGATGAAAAGTAGAACCCTTTCACAACAGTAATTTTCGAAAACAAAACCTTTTCTCGCCGTTCCTGTTATATTTTTTAGACTTGAAGCGTGCAACGATGACGTAGCAGGAGGCATATGACGTAGAACGAGGCATGAAGCAGAGACAATCTTTTTTGCCTCAAAAAATTCAATTCTTGCTACAATAGTCACATTGTTACAACGTTAATCAATGAATTATTCCCTTGAAATTGTTTGAAATAAAAATTTTATGACAAGTTTTTAACAGAAATGAAATTTTTAAACAAAAGCCACATAACTCACTGCTGCTGCGTCACAGGTTACCAGTCCCCGGCCAGCTCGGTCAAAATTTACATTTCAATCTTTTTTTTATTAAAAAGCATATTTAGACGTGAAAATTTTCTTTGATTATTCGAATTTTGAGTTCACAGATAACAGTTTTAATCCAAAAAGTAAAAAATTAAGCTTGATAGGGAATTTAAGGTGTTCTTAAAATTGCTTCTAAAATTTAATTAATGAGAGCGATGCAAGGGAGTCGGGCGGTTGGGAAAATACAATTATATGATTTGAATTAGTTTATTGTGAAGTATGGTTTCTTTTCAGATGCTAATGCTGCCCTGCATTTTATGAAAAGTATGTCCAGTGTGTCAAGTGGAGAAGAAAACGTTCCGTCAAGTTTAGACAGGAAACTGTCTTTGAGAGCGTCAAAACGTTTGTCACAACGCAAACAGAGACCGGGGTCGGCATTTGACAGAAAAAAGGTGTTCTGGCTATTTAAAGATACTTGGTGATAAAGAAAACTGCCTTTTGGATGGAAAATAAAAATAAAGACGGGAAACATTGCATTCAGGCAACAAGCTTGTGAACATATATGTTTGTTTTCATGTTTGTATGGTGTATATGTATAAGTGTATGAACGTACGTGTAAATGTGTGTATGTGTTGATTTATGTTGCATGTATGTATGTATGTATGTATGTCTGTCTGTCTGTCTGTCTGTCTGTCTGTCTGTCTGTCTGTATGTATGTATGTATGTATGTATGTATGTATGTATGTATTATATATTTCTGACACGCTAACATAGACAAGAAAATAATCCTAGAAGTTACTGCGTTTTCAAACGGAGCCAAAATCGGATGATAAAGTACTGCTTTGAGAACTGCTTGGAAGTATTTGAAAGATAAAATTAAGCAATAAAACGCATTTCCCGTTTCTATCTACTTCTTTTTGTAAACACAAGGGGATTGTTTGTAGAATTGGCAAGATAAAAATTGAAAGTCACGAGCCGTCCGAGTTACTTTCAAGTTTTTTTTTATCAATTTTACCAACATTCCCCGAGTGTTAATGAAAACTACATTGACACAGGTAATGCGTCGTTTTACTGCTCTTATAAAATAACCAACAAACAAATATGACGTATATAACAAGAGACTTGTTACTTATTTTCAAAATCTAAATTTTCCTTACATGTACGTCCAAATTGTGTCTATGAACTCCCTTGCAGAATGGTTTTCTCACGTTTTCGACCATTCAGCGCGCGAGATTCACTGGTATTATTTTATAGATATTTTTGCTACATTGTTACACACACTTAACCGTATAGACCTTACTTCGAGTCAACAGCGGTTATTTTTATGTTTGGCTCATTGAAGTGGCTAGTTTAAGCCAAGTCTCTTAAACAAATGCGTATTTGTGAATTATTTATGCCTTCCTTTTACATTCCGCAGGACAAAGATGCAGATGATGACGGGGAAAAGCCAGAGGAAGAACAAGTGGAACCTGCGCCAGTAAAACGAGTTTTAGAGCTCAACAAGGACGAGTGGCCGTATATTTCAGTCGGTGTGTTTGCCTCCATGGGAGTTGGAGCATACCCATTAGCTTTTGCCATCCTTATATCAGAGGTCCTTAATGTAAGTTGACATCTCAGTCCTTATCTTATAAGCCCTTAATATAAGTTGATATCTCAGTCCCTATCTCGGAGGTCCTTAATGTAAGTTTCTGTATCGGTCCATTTCTCAGAGGTCCTTTATGTAAGTTGATATCTCAGTCCTTTTCTCAGAGGTCCTTTATGAAAGTTTGTATTTCAGTCCTTATCTAAAGGCCTTTTATGTAAAGTTGTTACCACAGTCCTTTTTCTCAGAGATCCTTAATGTAACTTGATAACTTAGTCCTTATCTCAGAGGTTCTTTTGTAAGTTGGCATCTCTCATCTTATCTCAAAGGTTCTTTTTGTAAATTGGCATCTCAGCCCTTATCTCGGAGGTTCTTTTTGTAAGTTGGTATTTTAAGCCGTATCTCTGAGATCGTAATGTAAGTTTTGGTATTTCAGTCCTTATTTCAGAGGTTCTTTATACCTGATATCTCTCTCTGGAAATCGATAATTCAGCCAATTCAGAATTCTTTACACAGGATAATAACATGGTGTAGCAAGTTCTCCCTTAATGCGAGTGTTTTGATTTTCTCGTCAGAGTTTTAAAAGTTTGCTATCCGTAACTGTTGATACAATACATGACTTACTAGTAGTTCTGTGGTTGATTCGTCATTTTAACCAGAAGAATTATGGACTTACAGGTGTTCACCCTCAAGTCTGCGAAAGAACAAGAGGAGAAGGCAATTTTTTGGTCGGTGCTGTTTCTAGCACTTGGCGGCGCAGAATTTATTTGCTACCTGGTTCAGGTAATATATTTTTGTAATGAGGTCGTTTTTACGGTTTTTAGCCGAACTCGCTAGCGTATTTAGACCAAACACTAGACTTATTGGATACATGCAGGCCGTAGTTTTAAACTTTCTTTCTTCTGCATTACAATCTTCAGTTTTCAAAAACAAAGAATATTCTTTCCTATCACAGATTGCCTGTTTCATCTTTGTTATTCCGAAAAACACTAAGCTTTCAACAAAGTTCGGGATAACATTCAAAGAAATGTAATATTTTTGCTGCGAGAGATAGCGAGCAGCATCGTAATCCTGTTCTTAGCCGAGATTTGAGTGTCACGATGTAAAGTGCTTACGCTGTGCACTAACCAACAGGCGTAGCTCAGTTGGTTAGTGCGCAGCCTTCGGAGCTAGATCTCCCCAGTTCGATCCCCGGTGACTGCACGTCTGTTTCGACTTTCTTCTGATCAGTGTAGCTGTAGCTTTGAATACCCGTAAAACGTACCCCACTGACAGAGGGAGGGGGTAAAGGGCGCACCGTCAGCTTCCATTGATAGCAGCACTCTCAGCTAGAGAGCTGAAGGAACTACCGACGTTAAATAACGGTGCCTTTACCTTTTTTATGACCTGCGACAGTATTGTTAAAACAGCTGGGGGTCACCATATGCTTTTCGCCGAAGGTT
Organism: Hydrozoanthus sils; assembly: GCA_027575215.2. NCBI lineage: Eukaryota > Metazoa > Cnidaria > Anthozoa > Zoantharia > Hydrozoanthidae > Hydrozoanthus > Hydrozoanthus sils. The sequence goes on along the minus strand of JAOBRD021082029.1, from coordinate 6,576 downwards.
TTCGGGAGCTTGCATAGAGCTGGAGGTCTGTTTAAGGAGGTTTTTTTATTGCTGAAAGTATTCATCAAGTTAGCGAATGTTTCAGTGGTGTTTCAAGGGGCAGGCAATTCTCTTTTATGAGTTTTTCATCGTTACTGCGTGCTCAGTTGCTGCCAGTTATGTAATGGCGTTTGCAAACAGTTGATAGAATCCTTGAAGAAGGAGACACTCACAGAATGTTCTTGAATGCTTTGGACAACCAAGTTATTCCAGATTCGGAGATGATATCGCTTAATTATCTACCCGATAATGTTCCGTTGGATGCGAAGTCGGCCCTCGAATCAAACGGTTCACAGTTTTCAAGTTCAAGCCGAGCACGAACTCAAACGCCAATTGTGGTGTATGTTCCATTTCACATGTTCCAGTTTTTAGTCACATGTTTTGTTACACAATTGATATTATAAACAAAATACTCTCGAGACTTAAGTGAGATTCTGATCAACAGTAGTATTTAAAGAAACTTTCTCTGGTTAAAATATCAAAATGGTACTTAAAGTTAAAAGGATGTTCAAAACAAACTTTTTCGACTCATAAGGTCATCTTCAGGTAAATAAATGTTGTTTACCTGGAGATTTAAGTACCATTTTGACATTTTAACCTTATTGGCGTTTTTATGCATCCTTAAACTTACTCCGCCAATAAGAGTTCAGTTATGTTACAGTATATTAACAAATTAGATAATCTGAAGTAGTAGAACGGCTGTTCTCAGTCACACGCGGTAAAAGAGAAATGCAAAAGACAACGTACTATTTCTTTTGCTAATGTCTATGATTAAAATCTAAGTTAAGTCTTTTCCTTCAGAAACTCTCCTAGTAAAGAAATTACATAGAACCTAGTCATAACTACAAGACGAATATTGAAGCTGCTCGCAGCACTCCCCTTTTGATAAAAACCGCTAGTAATAACTGTTGTACATGAATAGTGGAAATTAATAAACTCCAGATGAAAGTGTTTTAGATTGGTTGATACGCGAGATTGAGCAAATGACAGCAACAAATTAATTTTTTTTTTGCAAATTCTTGACAATGGCTTTATATTCACCAGAGTAATTTAATCAAAACAATTATTTAACTCAGGCTTAGTGAATATCTGGATGGTTTATAATTATGAACTTTTGTTTTTTTGATATGGTAGTGACTGATAATGAGTTTGAAACAAAAGAAAATAAAATTCAGGCTGAGTGTAGCAAGTCGCTGCAACAGATTCCTAACAACCTTACATTGATGGCCAATTACAATGTTGACACAGTGTTGATAAATAATGGTGACTGAAGTAAAGCGCTGTTTAGTCATACAGCGCTTGATATTTTTCGTTTTCCACGGCTTAAAGTTCAGTTACCATTCTATTGCATCCATTTTGAAATCACACAACGTAGTCTGATTTGCCAATGCAATAGAGGACCCTGAAACCACATTTGTTGTCATAATTTAATTGCTGCTGGGAACGGCTAAAGAACATCGATTTAGATTTCAAATAGTGCGGTTTAGGGCTTAACTACACTGCTTTGAACTAATCAAATTGACTGTAATTTCAGTAATAATTAAAGTGATGGAAATAGAAAAGGCAATGGTTATTGCAAAGGTGATGGGGTTAATGACAACAGTCATAATAATATTAATACAGTGGTGATGATAGTGATAAAAGTACGTACTTACAAATTATTGCTTTATTTGAGGGAAATTCCGTCCAAGAACAAGTTTTAAAACGATAAATCTTTTTTGACGTCACTGTTCATAAAAACAAACTTTTGTTAAAATTTTGTCTTATTTAAACAATTAGCCTCTTTCTTTCATTACAGAACTGGACATTTGCCATATCCGGAGAATTGCTTACTTTGCGCCTGAGACAGAATGCTTTCAAAGCTATAATGAAACAGGTAACGAAGAATTTCTGAAGCCCAAATCGCGATTTACACGATTGTTTTCGTAAACTTGATCCCGTTAAAGCGACCTTGGATTTTGCCTTAAAGGCACACTGTACGCGTACCACGTGATATAAATAACCGCTGATCAATTTCCGTTCAAACGCTGGCGCAAAAGATGCTTGCTAGCAATATGTTGGAAAGCGAGGAGTACGGTTCCATTATGGAAGACACGGCATCTATGCTGGAAAATAGAGCAGCAATGGAAGGCGATTCTCACGATTTTGACTTCCCACCTCGTTGGACTCCATTTATGAATATGCAAATAAATTCATTGAACTAAAGCAGCACAATACCATTTATAGCGATGTCATATTTGAATTTTTGATTTTGTTAACTTATTTTTTCAAAGTTAGCTAGCTCTGTGCGCATGCTCCAGGAAGCGCGCGGTGTGCCTTTAAATCTTTGAAGCTTTTTAAAAGTAAACACAAGAAATTTTTTTTTAACAAAATATCGACTCAACAATTATTAATTTCACCAAATCTGTGTTTCTTCGAAAAAAAAAACAATCTGCTATCTGTACTGTACAAACAAGCAAATACATATGTTTTTAAGTAATCTAATATAACTTAGATTTTAGATTATTAGTTATAGTTAACACTATTTGTTTATTACTTTACAGTAAAACACGCGTAGGTTACCTATAGAACCTAGATTTGCTAACTTAGCCTAAATGATTCTTAAAGAATGGTAGTTAGTGAGATTTTGAGTTTTTTCAATTCTTTTAGAAATATAGATTATCAATTTAATAAGGGCACCGGTAATAGGCACAGATAAATACTACAGGGCATGTGTGATCAATATGGAATGCATTAAACAGTTTTCTAGAAAACAGTTTAGATGATGAGTTTACGGTAAATTTTCCTTACAAAGTACCAGCAAGCATGTTTTTCATGCGGCAGTGGCCATTTAATGCTGTATTACATTTTGGGATGAACAGGAAATAGAGTCCAGTTCATTTTAACTCATTCTTTGTATGTTTTTTTTAATGGTTGAAACCTAGACTAATTTCTTTTTGTTTTTTTTCTTCTTTATCATCAACTTTGTAAAATAGTTGAAAATTAAAGGCTTGATAGATTTTAAAGAAAGGGGGGGGGGGGTTAAAATGAGAATTTTTCCTATGAGGGTCCTAATCTTACACGCGGTTTTTTTACTAGCTGTGTTATGTTTTATATTGTCATTACATTGTTATTGTAAGTTATTGAAACTACCATATCAAAGACTGATCTCTCATTTGCTTCAGCCGATGGGTTACTTTGATGAGCCGATACATTCGACGGGGGCGCTCTGTACGATGCTCTCTACTCACGCTTCAGACGTCAGAGGGGTAAGTTGTTATTCCATTGCATTTACATCCGTTTAGAGCACCCTTGCCTTAATAACATGTTAGGTTAGGATTTCCCCTTTTAAAATCCCCCGAAGTTGGAAGTAAATAGAGAATACTTCATGGAAAGTGCGTGCGTACAGTTCTTATTCACGAGTCGTGAAGTAGCATAAAATAAAACGAGTGAGCGCAGCGAACGAGTGAGTTTTATTATACGAAACGACGAGTGAATAAAAACTGTACAAAGCACTTTCCATGCTGTTTTCTGTTTTCACTTCTGATTGGACGTATCGTTTTTTCACACGTGAAAAGCAATACGCGGCTCCTGATTGGACGTATCGTTTTTCTCACACGTGAAATGACGATACGTGGATTGTGACTAGGCAAAGAACAACGAACGTAAGGAAATTTACTGTATGGAAATGCAGAGAGTAAATCTCGATATGTGTGTGATAAACGTTGTTATGCCATTCCATCTACACCTATTTGTAGCACCCTTGCCTTTAAAACCTGTTAAGTTTGGAATTCCCCGTTTAGAACGCCCAGACGTCAGAGGGGTAAGTTGTTTTTCCATTCCACTTACAACCGTATGTAGCACCCTTGCCTTTAGAACCTGTTAGGTTAGGTTTTCTTTATCGTAGCAATTCTTCCCTGTGGTGTTCACAACTTGTAGGCTACTGGCAGTCGTATTGGAACTGTCGTCTCAGCCATTACCATGGCAGTAGGCTGTACCGTTTACTCGTTCGCTCATGACTGGAGAATGACGCTGTTGGTTTTGGCCTTCACTCCATTGTTTGTCATTTCCGGAGCAATACAAACTAAGATATTCATAGGCAAAGACGGAGGCGCTGAAGACGCACAACTTGAGTCTGGGAAGGTATCATGAATTTCTTTTCAACATTTGAGACAAACCCAAATAACATATATTCTCAATCTTTCTTTAGAGTGAACGGACCGAGACTTTTTTCCGCAAGATTTTGTGAAATTTTCAAAGGAAATACTAGATATAGTTCTGCGTTGTGCATGCAGTACTTGCACACGAATATGTGGGTAATGTAGATCATGATATATCGTAGCAGGGCAAGTTTGATATATTTTTTTCTTTGTCTTCACTTGCTTCTTCAAAAAAAATTGATTTTCGCCCCTAGCGACACTTGATCGAAGACCTCTTTGACAACAAGGCTTGTTGTTCTCTCGACCATAAACGATCAGCAAGTTGTTAAGGAAGCAAGTTCATAGTAATGATAGTAATAAAATATTAGTAAGAGTAATAATGAAAATAATTAATAATAATGACAATAACAACGAGGAAATGAGATAAAAATGCAAATTGTGGCGCTACCCTTCATTATCTTAATATTTTTTAATTTCTATTTTGGCAAATGTTGTGTGCCCACAGATAGATTCAGTTTCTTTTTCAATTGAATTGTCTTGATATCGTTCTTGGCAACCATCGTCCCACGAAATTGCTACAATCACAATGTAGAAAGGCAGTTATATACGCGAGGACAGCTTTTAAACTATTATGCTGTCAGAGTTCAAACCAGCTCAAACCTTCTCCACCTGTAGGTGGCCGTAGAAGCTATCGAAAATATTCGAACTATTGCCTCCCTTGGTCGAGAGGAAACCTTTTACAAGAAGTATGCCAAGACACTGCAAGTGCCGCACAAGTATGTAACCTCACCTTTTCTACCTTAGGGTAAGGTTAGCCTCAAGGTTTGGGTGTTGCTTAGCTTTAGGCTTAGGGCGGGGTGGGTGGGTCGTTTTCTAGGAATCTTCTCAACTGCATTGACTTGTAATTTCGATTGGTTTGAACAAAAGTGGTCGATTGAGTAAAGTTTCTATAACCTCTGCATGCAGTTCAATAGAGAAGATTATTGTGCAAGGCCAAATCACTGATATCATTTGTTTACCACAACCTCTTGAAAAACTGTTCGCCCGATCAACACACATCGGAGCAATGTAGTGTATTACTAGTTGCATAAACTGTGTAAGAAAAAAAATAAAAGGTCTCGACCAATAAGTGTGTAAGTACAGCAGCCACAGTTTAGCCAAGAAGTTTACATAAAAAGTAGAAATAATGGTTACGAATTAACTAAATTTACGTTAATTTAAATAGAACTGACATGAAACACAACACCAATTTCTAAGTGTCTTAAGGTAATTGGTTTAAGAGATAAAGTTTTCTTGTACAGTTCCAGAAACTGTTTCATGAGTCACACCATGTGTGTATGTTTCTCCTAGAAAAGCAGTTAAGAAGGCGCATTTCTACGGCCTTTCATTTGGTTTGTCCGAGGCAATTATGTTCTGGAGCGAGGCTGCAGCGTTCCGGTTTGGCGCCTATTTGATGGTAGAGCACAACTTGGCTTATTTGGACATGCTGAAGTAAGTTGTACTTCGAATGGCTCGAAAACACTCGTTCTTTGCAGTCGAAAAAGAACTTGGGGATACCCCAATAACCATACGTGAACGGTTTTGCAGAAAACCAAAATAGAAGCTGTGAAATAATTTGACAGCAAATTTAGTATCCAACAGAAACTACGCCACAGTGTCTACACCTCTATCTCCGTTATTTTCAAAACCTTTCTTATATTTATAAAATAAATGTATTTGATAAATAGAAATGAGATTTTAGCATAAAAGAAAGCTCAGAAGTATGACAGTTTAGTTCGAATAGCTTAGAAGATTTTTCCAATCCTCTTAGAGTGAAACCTGTACTCCTGACTCCTTACACTTTTTTTATTAAGAACCAGTAAACTTTAGCTCAGGCTCAATGTTCTTATTTTGTTCTTAAAGTTTCTTAAGATTTTTATGTTCTCCGATGGGGTCAACCCACTCCATATGTCGTGATACTACATGTACTGTAGGGTACCTGACCTGCAGTCTGATGCTTGATTGTTGCTGTGCATGTTCCTTTTACTTATTATTTATTCCTTTTTATTTTTTTATTTTTTATTATTTTTTATTTTAAAAAAATTCAGCCTCGGATTGTTCTTTCTACTGTTCTTATTTTTCGGGTGGTTTCAGCTTTTATTAAGCTTGTTCTTGATAAAAAGAAAGTGAAGGGAAGATTTTTCGTTTTAGTTTGTTGATTATTCGCGTCACTTTCTTATTCACCAACATCTTTGCTATTATAATAAAATGATAGTAATGATAAATCTTCTTCTAATAAGCCCCATTTTCTCAGTAATAAGCCCCCCTCTCTCTAATAAGCTCCCCTCTCTCTTATAAACTCCCCTTTCTAATAAGCCCCTCTCTCTAACAAGCCCCCGCCCCTCTAATAACCTCCCCC
>JAOBRD021081810.1:0-11295 GCA_027575215.2 Hydrozoanthus sils | reverse complement strand
CCCACCCCCCCCCCCCCAAACATTATTTTTTCCTTCCGCCGCAGATGTTGATGTTGATATCACAAATGAAAAATGTAACAAACACATGCTAACAAATAATTTCCCTAAATTAGACAGCAAGCTAAGGTAGCTTGGAACAATTTATTAGCCGTAATGCAAAAAACAAATTAAGTTGCTTTTAATAAAGGCAAAAGATCGACTGTTACTGAAGGCGTAAGGAGTACAAGCATTGGTTTAGGAATCGGGAACACGTAGAATCTCACAGATTCAAAACGAATTAGAATATCTTGAAAAAATCTGAACATTGAATGAAACAGAAATATTCAACACCACATAGCAGTTTCTAGACTTAAAATGTTTTGCTTTCTATTCCTACCAAGCAATAAGATAAAACTTGTACATTCGTAAACTAAGTTTATACTTCATACAAATATAGGAATGAGTTGTTTTCTTCCTCGTTTCATAGAAAGGCAGATTTGATCACTTAAAAACTTTGTAAAAAGTTCGATAAACACTTTCTGCCAAAAGATCTAGATCTCAAATAATTTCGTAAGAATTCCCAAAACAAGAAAGTTGAAAATTCTGTTCAGTGCAGTAATAACTGATTAAGATAGAATTCAAAACTGTAACAAAACACTACTATTTCTTTGCTAGTGAACCAATTCAAATATGTTGCGATTCGGTTGTCTTCGTGCGAAGTATTTAGTCTGAAGTGAACCTACTCGGCAATCGTATCTTCGTTGTGGTTGATTTTTTCTTTCTTTTTTTTCTTTACAGTGGTTCTTTTTTTTTATAATCGTTGGTTTTCGTTCTTGTGATTCAGTGTTGGCTGCTGTTGCCTAAGTTGTCCCTATTGGTCACTGTAGAATGTAAAAAAAGGCATGATCAATCTGAGCTCCGAGTATAAACGGAAAACCGCATTGTGTTATGGGAATTCGTCATAAAGCTGCTCGCTGTACTGCCCACAGCAGTGTGCCTGCATTTGTCTTTTAGTTATCAAGAAACCTTGAGTGGCTACCCACAATGCTTCAGTACTTTGGGTAATCTTCCGGTTAATTGGGTTCCTTCAATCACTACCCATAATGCTTTAGTATTTCTGGTCGTCTTCTGGTTAATTAAGGACCTTTCAATCACCACCCACAATACCTCGGTATTTCTGGTCGTCTTCTTCTTTTCAACGACCTTCAATTGCTACCCACAGTGCTTCAGTACTTTTGGTTATCTACTGGATACCAAAGACCCTTAATCATTACCCACAACTCTTTGAACAGTATTTCTGGTTATCTTCTGGATGTACCAAAGCTAAGAACCTTCGATCGCTACCCACAACGCATCAGTACTTCTAGTTTTCTTCTGGAAGTAACAAAGAACCTTCTATTGCTTCCCACAATGCATCAGTACTTCTGGTTTTCTTCTAGGTACCAAGGACCCTTCGATCGCTACCAAAAATATGTCGAAACTACATATTTTTAGAGTTCTTCGGAGGCTGTTGATTGTTGATTTTGAAAATAAACTTTTAACGTTGTAGAACTGTTAACAAATGACTTTTAAAAGTCGTTACTAACTAGAGGGAAAAAATGAAAAACCGTTGTTTTTAGTTTAAAGTGACGAAAAATCTGTTTGCTGTCTGATAGAATTAGATCTAAACCCCTTCCGCAAGCAATTGTCTTCTCGAGTATAAAGGCTTAAAACACTTTCTGCTCAGCGTCCTTTAGATCCTCAATGTGGGAAGATCTTCAAGAACTTAATATGTGCCAGCGTGAAACCACTGTGTAAGAGCAAACTAAACTGCCACATCATTTGCCGTAGGAGGATGTTCTTTGCCGTTTGCAATCAGACCGCTTTTTTCATTGGGACATTCCGTCTTGGGATGATCGCAGTTTTGAACTTGAGAAATGTCTGATGGGAAAGCAGTGTGAGACACATCCAAAGGGCTCTTAGGGCCGTTATCGATGAACTCTCTAGAGTTCCTCTTGGGAGAGTCATAGTTCTCACTTTGTCTTTTTGGTACATCGTAGTTATCCACGGGCCCTCTAGGAATGTCGTAGTTTCCAAAATCTGAGATACGAATAACATAATCATAAATTTTAAATCTTTTTAGTGAAATCTGTTGAATCATAATTTACAGGAAAGTCTTTCGAAGATCTTTCTGATTAATTAACTATTTTTATTCCCAGTCGGTAATCAACATCAAATTTCTCCTTGTTACATAATTCATACAAAATAATTTCGCACTCAGAAAATGAAAAACAAAGCGAACTGCCGAAGATAAAGAGTAAAATTCTCCCATCTTGTGGGCTCTATGTGGGAGCATTTACCAAAACAACTGGGGCTGAAAGGTTTATGATATCATGATTTTGATTGGTAGTTTTATCAAATTTTAGCTTTTAACGTAGTTTTTAGTTTGCTTTTATTGTAGGTCTTACTACGCTTTTCCCTATATTGGTATGCAAATCTCATTTGGTTATGATCAATATGTTTCTTGTGACGTCAAATATGACGTTACATGAAAAATATGACGTCATCGATATTTCTGGCTTTTTACCTGTTCTATTTGTAAATATGAAATTATTCAGTCGTAAGATATTAATTTTAAAAACTTACTTGGCTCAGCAGCGTCAATATTATCGGTCGAAGAAGCCTCTTGCGCAGGCGCAGGCTTGTCATAGTTTCCATACGGGTCCTGAAGCCGAGAAGAAATGGCCGAAAACTCAGGTCGGTCAGCTGGGTTCCAGGCCCAACAGCTTTTCATAAGACCAAAAATGTGCACAGGACAGTCTTCGGGTTTACCGAGATGGATTCCCTGCAAGGAAAAGTCGAACATGTAGGGTAAAACATTTCGCAAGGCAAAAGTTTGCAGTAATGTTAACTCGTTTTAGGCCCACTTCAAACGCAGTGCTGTACAGTCTTGACGAGCTCTCCTGAACTTAGAAATCTGACTTCAGCACGCTTTTAGCACGGCGGGTGAACCTACCCGCGCCATATATATAGTAGGCCGGGTAGCAAAACAAGCTGAGCCGTGCTACAGCCGTGCTAAGCTTAGAGAATCCGACTTTAGCACGCTTTTAGCACGGCGTTTAAACCAACCTGCGCCATAGTCGGGTAGCACGACAAGTTGACACGACTGTAGCACGAACTATTTGTGGTTTGTCTCCAACGCCGCTTGTGCTGATCATGAACTCGTGCCACAGGAAAGTTCGACATCTCAAAAGGCAAAAGTCGTGCAACAGTCGAACAAGAGCCGAGCTAGCTTACCACGACTGTAGCACTTATAGAAATACGAAAATAGTAATCACGAAATCTAATATAATTAATAGAACAACAAATCCCGGCGCATATATGTTTGCGTATCTAACCCCTAACCCTAGTTATTTATACGAGTTATTTCTGCGAAAAAAATTGGATGAGATTCACAAATCGCTTAAAAGGGATTTTTTTTGGTGATTACCGTAAATGATCTAATAAACGCCAACTCAAATCAAATAAACGCCTCTTATCTAATAAACGCCGCCTTAAGTGTGAAGTTTATATAAGACGCTCTCCTCTAATTGACACACCGTGTCTAATGGACACCCCTAAAAGAATTGCTTCAAAACCAAGGAAACGCTCCACAGAGTTAAATAACAAAATTTGTTTCTTGGTTAGCAGTGGTTTGCGAACTGCATTTTAAACAACCTCAAGTTCAAAGTAAGGAAAGCACTCTTTAATCTCGTTCATTTCTGTGTTCAATACGTCAACAACTTTCTTGTAGTTTTGAGTGAAACAAACACCTCTCTCTAATAAACGCCTCATAACTATACCCCGAAATTTGATAGACGCCCCGGGCGTTTGTAAGATTATTTACGGTAAGTAATGTATTCCCGTAACCAAACAACTTGTTTTACTTTATTAAAGTAAGAAAAAAAAACTAGATAACAACAGTCTTGTATGAGCTAGTGACGGGTAAACTGTTATATAACAGCGACGACAAAAAAGTTGCTAACCTTTTTGATAAACTCGATCACTTCCTTGTTTGTGTAGCCGTAATAAGGCTGTAAACCGAAGGTATAAATCTCCCATAGGCAAACCCCGTACGCGTATACATCCGACTTAATGGTAAATTTGCCGTATAGAAACGCCTCGGGTGACAACCATCGTATAGGGAGCAGCGTTTCTTGGGTCATCTGCGAAAAGGACAACAGTTATGGTCAACGGTATTGCTTGTCATTACGTCATCACGTCTGACTGCGTTAACTCTTCGTCTATATATGAAGTGACTTAATTTTGTGCAATATAATTTTTTCGTTCTTCATTCGTTGCGTTCACTTCATTTCATTTCATCCAATTTTTTCCTTCCTTATTATTTTTTTGTGTCCAGAAATTACAAATGAGGTTTGTAGCTTTTCTAAAATAGGTTTGCACATCCGTGCATAACTGCAAACAGTACATTGTTCTATTTTATTTTTTTTGTTTGGGAGAAGGGAAGGAGAAGAGGGCTGTGAAGTCCGTTTTAGTAACAGTTAATGTTTAAAATATATTTCAATTTAGAGCGTTAACATAACGTGTCTTTAAAAAAGTCAGTGAAAATTGCCTTCTAATGTTCAACGTATAATTGTAAGTTTAAATCCTTTCTCGAGCTAACGCAAAAGGCCCATTCTTCCGGCGCTTATCTATGGTTCGGTAGTGTTAAAAGGATAAGATTCTTTTACTATATAAACATAATAAAAAAACTAAAATAAACAAATATAAAAGCTTTAAAGATAACCATAGTTAAAAAATACGGACTGGTTAGGAAAGCCGGCAAACCTCAAAAGAGAAGTACAAAGAATGTACAAAGATGCTTAGTTTTATGTTGAACGAATCGTGACCCTGCACATTCTTTGTTTCAGGTGTTAGTGAGAATATTTTGACTGGCTATTTGTTGATTTGCATTTCAAAAGCTTTTGTGTTTTCTGCACGTTTTGTGCAGGGTCAAGACCGGAAAAAATAAGAAAATGGCAAATAAAGACATACAAAAATGGTTTCCTAACCTGGGTCCGTATATATCAACTATGAGATAACAAAATAAAATAATATAACTAGAAAAAGCCGGTAATGCAAAGCTGAATAGGCTAAGTTTTAGCGAAGTTATGAAGTACCTAGAAAGAGTAACAAGATGGAAATCTCAAGTTCAACACAAAATAAAATAATTACAGTAATGCAATTAAGATAAAATACACAATAACAATTGTAGTAACAGTCAATTAAAGAAAATAGTAACTTCGTAATTTAAAAATTGCAGATCTTCTGAAATGTCGAAGTCTGAATGCATAATTATCTTAACGTTCCTTGTAAGATGGAGAAGTTACAAATCGCTTGTTTACCTTGTAGTAATCTGACGAGTATAAATCACGTGACATCCCGAAATCTGCAATCTTTACAACGAGATCATCGCCGACTAAACAGTTTCTAGTTGCCAGGTCCCTGTGCACGAAGCGTAGTTTGGAAAGGTACTCAAACCCTGAGGCGATCTGCGCCGCGGCCGAGACAAGATCCTCCTGCGTGAGGTACGCTGTAAAGAAGATTAGATCTTAGGCGTCAGTGTGGTATTCATAATAATCAATCTACTATCATACTAAATCTGTTGATGACAGTATCATTAAGGTGATTCGGATATCTCAGCTCACGGAAAACTCCTCTTCAATGTTCACTCTTCTGAGAAATGAGCCAAAGATGATGAGAGCGGGAATCTCAAACCGTCGAAACGATTATCACACAAAAATGCTTGTCGTTATAGATTTATGTACAGAATTATCAAATTTAAACTGCTGTTATGGACACAGACTTAATAAAAGTTCTATTTGAGACCAAAACAATTGTACAATCGAGGATTCCTTTAACCAGAATCCATCGCGTTGCAACCAGAGTGCACTGCGCACCCTGACGGGACTCATTTAGATCCGAAGACACAAAGAAGGAGGACGAACGATGTTTCAATGCAAATTTAAACAAACCAGAACATTCACAGCATTATCGTAGCTTCCTGATAAACTGGTTATATAAATTGTTATCTGACAAAAAAATGAAGACAAACAGATAAGGTCATTAATATAATCTTTTCTACGTCTAATTTTTGGGCTGACACCTAATGTGTGTAAACAAGCATGTTGAGGATTTTAGACTCAAATGCTTTTAAAGTGCCTATGAAATATAAAATCGTATTGCCTCAGTGGATAGATCTTGCTAAATAAGGAATAGCGGTTAAAAAAAAGATTGTAAAAATTTTCTCTGGTTCTTGATTTATTAACATTTTAATCTTTTAAACTGATGACGTCACAAGTGTGACAGGCAATTTTGTATTTTTTTTAAAATCTGCTGCCAATCCATAACCTTTGGATGAACTTAAAACAAACTTGGACTGAGGATGTATCTTCAGGTTTTCTTCAGACTAATAGCAATTTCACATCGTCATGGCAACAAACTCGGTTTCAGTCTCCCATTCCTTATAAAACAAACTTTCTGCTATTCCAAGGCAATTAAACCAAATCAATGTTTTTTTCTTCTTTTACACGATAAGAAGAACAGAAACTATGTTACTAGTTTGTCGGCATGACAACGAAAACCCTGAGCTACATCATCAGTCCGAGTTTGGTTAAATTCATCCAAAAGTTATGGATTGGCAGCAGATTTTAAAAATGCAAAGTTGACTGTCACCTGTGGCGTCATCAGTTTAAAACATTAAAATGTTAATATGTCAAGCACCATAAAAGATTTAGACAAATTTTTTTCACCGCTATTCTTCGTTTAGCAAGGTCTATCTGCTGAGTTAATAGAATTTTTCATATCATAGTCACTTCAAGATGTTCTTAAATGTAATTGTTAGTATTGGTTTTGCTGTTGTTATTTTTCATTCGTACAGAACAACGGCAAGCACAAATAAGCTTTATTGTGAGTTGGCAGCTACTAAGGCCGACAAGAAAGAAATAAGATAAGAACAAAAAGATTTTAAGAAAAGTTTGTACATGTACAACCCTGAAAGGGTGCCGCATCAAAGAATCGCCATTCTTCTGGTTCTAACTTTTAAATTCTACAGAATTTAACACCCTATTGTTTTCATTGGACCTCCTGGGAGCTTACCTATCATCTGAAAATCAATAATGCATGATCCGCTGAAAGCAAAAACCCTACTTTTCCGGCCCTCCTGGGTAAGTTTTGGAGGTGTCAACTGAGAGGGTTAACCCCATACCGAGAGGAAAAGTTTTGTTAGTTTACGCGATCGCATTTTGGACAATCGGCAGATCAAAGAAGAAAATAAAGAAAAAAGGCAAATTTTCACATGTTATGGTTGGAAAAATTTTTCAAATCCCCCACCCTTTGTTCAGTCAGCTATCAGTTTGCACAAATATGAACATTCCGATTAAGGTAGCACAAAGAAGGTGATGATCACGAGTACTAAAGAAAATTGAAGCCCAACTCTTTGATACGGCACTGATGAACATTAGCTAGAGTCGAGATAAAAAAAAATCTTTCTTTATATTATCCTTGTTTAGCAACCATAATAAAGGTTCTTTGCCTTTCCTCGGCCTCAATAATTTCTTTGAGTGTTCTTAATTTGAGTATTTTTTAGACTCATGTTCTTACAAATTCCCTTCTCCTAGTTCAGGTAGAAGGAAGAATTAAGATTTCTTAATAGACCCTTTTCCAGTTCCAGCTGCCGCTGAAAAAAATAGACTGTCGGCGCACGTAGAGGAGGGAGAAAAGGTGTTATTCACAACTCCGTGTATTGTTTTATTTTAAAATTCCGTTCTTCCACGCTGGAATTTGTGAATAGTTTGCTTCAGTTTGAGGCTTACCCTGAGTACGTGCGCCGACAGTCTATTTTTATCAGCGGTACCTAGAACTGGAAAAGGGTCTATTCATTTTGCATTTAAACTGTTACATTACTCTTTCCCCCTAGTTGTATAGTTCTTTTTTCCTTTTAGCTTTCGTTAACAAAGCCACCTATAATGCAAAAAAAAAAAACTTTCGGTTCCCCCTTTCGCTAGCCCTAGGTTTATTCGGTGGGAACCTGTTCCCCAAGAAATAATATTTAAAAAAAATGAATGTGTAAATATAGTTAAATAGTTAAAGTGCATATCTCACCGGTTTATCGACGATGTGGAGTTTTTTCAGACACTAATCAACAATTATTCGACGAAAAAACGAGGAAAAAGTAAACGCCTTGGAGGGAAAAGCCTTCAAAGACGCTAAAAAAGCTCTATTGGGTTTCCTGTTTTGAAAATACCGCGTGCAATAAAAAGACTAGGTCGAATTGTTGACGTCAGAGTAGTGAGGTACTTTGAGTAACCAACATCAGTATCAAAGAGTTAAAAAGAGAAACAACGTTCAGAGATTTAGAAAAAAAAGTTCCTCTGCTTTCCCAGTGATCTGCCAAGAGTTTGTGTAGCTTGCAAGATTTGCTCACGTGGTTACTCTCACTACTCTGACGTAAGCCTCAAATTCGGTACCAGCCTTTTACGGCGAATGATAAATGACGTCCAGTCACGACTCTATAGAACCTTTGAAAATCAATAAAAAAAAATTAAAGAAAAGGGGAACAAACAAAATTACCCCGACAAAATGTTATTCAATTTATAAATATTCTTTAGAAATCGTCAATAAACCGGTAAGATAGGCACTTTGACAGAAAAGGATCTTTTAAAGAAAGAGTGCATTGTAACTAAAGTACCTTTTGCCTCCTCTGAGTTGTTTAGTAATTTTTCAGCAGGCTTGGCGTTTCTGAGATACTGATTCAAGTCGCCATGCTTCATGAACTCAAAGATCATCCCGTAAGGTTCTTCCTCTGTACAAACAGCCAGCAGGCGCACAATATTGGCGTGGTTTAGGACGGACATTACCGCCACTTCACGGAAAAACTCGTCTTTCGTTTCCTTGTTTGAACCTTCCTTCAAAGCTTTCACCGCAATTGAGATCACTTTCGTTGGCTCGTCTGGGACAAGACCAATTGCACGACCTGGGAAAAATTTGAGGACATTAACACATTAAAATAATTGGACCACTTACAGTACAACATGACAATACAAAGCTATGTAGATGCTCCTAATCATGGCTTTTCAGCACCTGTTTACAAAGTAATGCAGTGGAATTGGTAGGGAGAGTCTTAGGAAGCCTCACATATTGATTTTGCCCACAAGAAAAGTCAATTTTACGTTTCTTTCGAGCCCCCCCCCCCCCTCCTAAGAAACGTCAAAAATATTTATCAATATTTTTGTGCTCTAAAAACATTATAAAAGTCTTGAAGGTTAACAGGTAATACGTTTTAAGACTTCATTTAAAATGTCTTTCCATCCTACGTCTGTTTTATCATTAAATGCTTCGATAAGGATTTGATTCCGCTCAAACTTCTGTGAGTCTTCAAATTAAAAAGCTTTCGTATAACTTATGACTGACCGAATCCAACAAGCAACAAAATACAAAACCAGCCTGGAGGAAAAAGTTACATATGTCGGCAGTGAATGCGAGCTCAACAAAAACAAATGAGCTTGAAGCTGACCTCATCAATGTCGATTTCTTGGCTCCCAGCCCAGTGAAGATAACTCGATTCTGAGTTTCAGACAAAAATCCTTTTCCAAGATGTTTCCAAAACGCCCATAATTTTTTAATGTCACAGAGAAAAGTCACTACCGCCAAATCCCCACCCCCCAAACGTAAAATTGTCATTTCTTGTGGGCAAAATCGATTTGTGAGGCTTCCCTTAAACAGTTCGGTATTAACTCAGAATAGCGGCCTCAAAGTTAGTACTAAACAGGGCACGACACCAGTACAGGTGCTGTAGGTTCTTTTAAACGCCATGATATGAAGTCGAGATACTGAGCCTACGGTCGTTTTAACGTCCATATCAGAGAAGACGCCAAGGTCTAACCGTTTGCAAGTGTTAAAGCAAAGGCAGCACCTTCTCCTCAGTATATTTAAGACCCTGAGTGAAGGTCCGGCACCGGGAATTAAACCCGGGCCTCCCGCACGACAGACTGGCGCCTTACCAACTTGGCTAACCAGGCGGCGGTTAAAGTCAGGCAAGGGTTTGTTAATCACTTTTTGTTGAAATTGAAAGAAGCGAAGCAAGGGCGGGTGTACAACTCCCACTATAGGCTCTTGATGTAACACTATATATTAGTGCATTTCCGATGCTGCTATTTTAAGAACAAACACGTGATCAGTGACGACGCTTGTGACTGGCTCTGGGAGCAATAATAGAAACCATTGGTCAAGGAGATGTAGTGGCTAAGTAAATTGGCAGCCAGACTTGCAACAATTGACCAACGCTTCTTACTTTTACTCCCAGAGCCGGTCGGGAACGACGCCACTGACCACGTGTTAATTCTTGAAATAGCAACACCGGTAATGCACTAATACTAGTAGTGGTTCATCAAGAGCCTAGTGGGAGTTGTACACCCGGCCTTACTTCGTATCTTTCAATTGCAGTAAAAAACTATTAATAGACCCTGCCTGACTTTAACCGCGGCCTGCCGTCAGCCCAGTTGGTAAGGCGTAAGTCGGCGGGAGGCCTGGGTTCGATTATCGTTGCCGGACAATTACTCAGGGTCTTAAAATAACTGGGGAGAAGGTGATTTGTCAGATGAAAGTAAAAATTAGACTCACCATGGTACACCTTTCCAAAATGTCCTTCGCCAAGGTCTTTGACATACTCCACCTCGTCCAATGGGTATTGTTTGAGCTTCTCTGGGTCAAACAACCTTAACAGACGCGAGTCGATACTCTTCATGGAGTCAGCTTTTAGTCGTTCTCTCATGTTCATCGATCCTAAACCAGCGAACGAAAGCGCCTTACTGTTCTTTAGAGCTCGCCGCTTTCTCCTCTGTCGAATGTAGCACACCGCCAAGATAGAAACGACTATAACCACGAGTAACAAACCAATGACCAACCCTAAAATCTGAGGCGTCGATATCCCGTCTCCCTCTTTGGCGTTAATTATTGGTTCTGCAGTATAGTCTGCTGAGACAAACAAGTCACCGATTTCGAATCTGTGTAATTATATTGAAAACTACAGCTAACATGGAGATCAAGAGAAATAAACAGGCTTACTTATTATTATAATTAATATTATTATCATTATTGTCATTATTATTATTATTATTATTAATATTATCATTACGAACATTGCCGCTGTTACTAGTACTGTTACTACTACTACTACTGCTGCTGCTGCTGCTGCTGCTGCTGCTGCTGCTGCTGCTGCTGCTACTATTACTGCTACTACTACTACTACTACTACTACTACTACTACTACTACTACTACTACTACTACTACTACTACTA
>JAOBRD021081704.1:0-11295 GCA_027575215.2 Hydrozoanthus sils | reverse complement strand
ATTTCTTGAACAAAAGAGACGTCGCAATGGTTTCTGGTAGCTGTAGTAAAATACGCAATAGTGAAAATGGCCTATTGCTTAATTGGAATTACATCATGCTAACCAGTTTTTCTGAGTGGTTTTCTCAGATATTGGTCCCGATAAGAACAACAACAACAACAACAATAATTTTATTGCGCTCTTGAAACTTTATTTACATTATGGAGTATAGTAAAGATTAAAAGTTGGAAGGAGCACAAGCCACTTGAAAATGGTAGAAGCTAGTCGCGTCAAGTGACTTAGGTCAAGGGAGAAAAGTTTGAGATTTGAAATGGTTAATGCAGGAATATGATAATAATACACAGATAACATAAACAAATTGTTAAAGAAACATTCGAAGAAAAGAAGAGGACAAAATCATAAGAGAAGCCAGTTCATACAGATTAATTATAAATATAGCTGTCAAGAATGGAATCTGTTAAAAGTCTTTTAAAGGAATTACGAGACTTAGATTTCAAATCATCTTGAACTGAAATCCAGATTTTAACACCATGGAAGCGAATGTTGAGTTTTTCGTCATTGGTTCTTATTTTTGGGGGATAGTATGACCTTTTACTGGCAAGTCGAGTATTATATTGATGTAATCTAATAGAACCTTCACGTAATCCAATTTTGAACCTATGATAACAAGAACTTTGGGACTACTTGTGTTCGGATCTTACGTTGAACAATCATAAACTAATATTTACTGTTTACTACTATTCGCTCACCTTCCAAACGTTAAGTCCACTTTCCCTTTGGACAGATGGTTCACAAGAGACAAATCACTAATATCTTTATTGGAAAAAAAACAACAAAATAACAGGCTGTTGTCAAGGTAAGGTAAATAGATACAACAGTCAATATCACTTTTCTGATCTTCATAATTCATAAGTTTCTAGATTTTTTGGCCGTTTCTCGGTGCGACGCGCCTGCCTCAAAACCAATCTTTTTAAAAGTGTCACACGCATCAGATTTTGCCCTTCTTTCATCATCCTCAACTCCTGATAACCAACCTTTGTGTTCGCTTGTCGACTACTCTTTGATACAAATATACATTAGTCTCCAAGTACTGTTTAACTTCAAGTGTTTTGGTTTTCTTTTTAAGCCTTTTATTATCACGCATCATTGATTTCAAGATCTTTGCTTGATAAAGGTGTAGCTCTAATAATCTGAAGACTTTAGATCATGATACAACTAATTTCTTTATTAACACCTGGTAATAAGCTTCAGACACACCTTCAATGTATATAAGTGATAGCTTTCTAAATTCTTGGGGATGCAACATTATTATTATCATATATAACTGTTGTTATTGTTGTTACCATTAAAAGGGACATATGACTGATTATTCCATTAAAATCGTCCTTTATAGTCCGTACCTTTTCCGCCCCCCGCGTACGTGCAGGGAACTGGTGACCACTCCCCAAGAGCTGGAAACAAACAATCGATCAGCTTAAACACGCATCCTTCTGAACTTCAGAAATAAACATCAAACAATAACTAAAAATGCGCATAGCAAGTACTTGTTTGGTTGGAGATGCTCTTAGATCACAGTTTGCAGACCACAGCACAAGGATTACCTTACTCTTTTCTGGCAGGTGTTGCAGTTCTTTGAGCCCCCGATAGGAGACCGCAGATCGTTTAGTTAGAGACGCCAGGGGATTACAGTTGGGAGTCAAAAACACTAAGGATTGCCCTACTCTTTTTTGACAAGTGTTGCGGTTATTTGGGTTCCCCGATAGGAGATCGTAGATTGTTTAGTTACTAGAGATACCCTCGGATCACAGTTGGGAGACAAAAAAAAACGAGGCTTACCTTACTCTTTTTGACAAGTTTTGCGGGTTCTTTGAGTCCCCCAATTGAGATGGTAGATTGCTTAGTTAGAGACGCCCTAAGGTCACAGTTTGGAGACCAAAACACGAGGAATACCCTACTCTTTCTATACAAGTGTTGCAGTTCTTTGAGCACCCGATAGGAAACCGCAGATGGTTCAGTTAGAGGCGCCCTGGGATTACAGTTGAGAGTCCAAAACACTAAGGATTACCCTGCTCTATTTTGACAAGTGTTGCGGTTCTTTGAGTCCCCAAATTTAGATGGTAGATTGTTTGGTAAGAGACGCCCTGGGATCACAGTTGTGAGACCAAAACACGAGGAATATCCTTTTCTTTTTTGTCGAGTGTTGCGGTTTCTTTGGGTCCCCCAATTGAGATGGTACATTGTTTAGTAAGAGACGCCCTGGTATACAGTTGTGAGACCACAACATGAGGATTACCCTACACTTTTGTGTGTCTTACTCTAGTGTTGTAGATTCTTTGAGTCCTCCCATAAGAGATCGAAAGAATGGGTGACAGTCAAGCGTCCTTAGAATGTGGATAGGATACTGTATGCTAATGATTTTTTTTCCCGAAAATTATCAAAAATATCCTTCAAGGTCGGTTGGACCAAAAGCATGTTAAGGCACAATTGCTTCCGCTACACGGCCCATATACGACCTCGGAGAACAGCTTCACAGTCAGATAGAATTAGCTGGGTGTTGATTTTGTTGAGGGAGGAAAACCCTCGGAGTCAGGTTGAGATCGATAAATCTCACCCCACTTGCAGAACCCTAGACTGGATCCCGGGTCCACAGAGGTGGGAGGCATGAGTGCTAACAGCTCGGCCTTCCTGACTCCCCATCATTTTAGTCATTTTTTTGTAACAACTTTCTTTACTGCTTCGGACCTCAACTGACAGTCAATAAAAGCTGCTAAATTAATTCACTTGAATGTGCAAGCCGCCAGTGCTTTGTATACTAAGGATAACTAAGTTAAAAAGAAATTATATAAATATAATTCAAAACTTGTCTTGGAATGAAAAGGAATATTTTAACCAGGAAGCTGAACTTCCTTTTAACATACCTTTAACTAGCTCTTTATCAATTCCCTGACAAAGTCCCTACAGAGAAAGACAATTAGTTGAATGCTACAAAAGTTTCTCAACTCGTTATCAACATAACCACATGTACAAAAACATATGCATAAACAACACTAACCTCAACATCGGCAGCATGAATTAGGAATTCAGAAGCATATTTTGAAATTTTTTCTAAGTTTTCTGTAGAAAAAAGAATATAACAAAATTAATTGTCCTCATTTGAGTCCAGTATAACGCCCTAATAACAATTTCTTTCCATCCATTTTAAGTAAGAAAGGTTTATTCTTTAGTATTATAAACACTAAACTAGCGAATAAACCAAGAGAATAAAACAAAAATTCAACACAAGCTGTGTTGTGTTTGGCTTCAGTTCGACTTGCTTAAAGAGCATATGACATGAGTACAGTTTTTCAATCTTAAAAAAGTACACTTTAAAAATCATTGTTTTGCCAAGTTTTAGAAACATACGATGAAAGTACGCCAAGATACGGTGTACAGAATTTTGAATTTTCCCCGCTAAAAGTGTCGCCTCCAAAAGGCAACAATATGACGTAACTAGTGACGTGCGTCTCGCCTCAGTCCATTTTATATGGTGCCACGAAGTAAAGAGATAATTCGATTTTAAAACATCCGTGACTGCTAGAGTTTTCGATAGAAACTGAGGTGAGACGAACGTGACCTGTTGCGTCACATTGTTTAGCGGGAAAAATTCAAAATTCTATACACCGGATCTTGGCGTACTTTCATCGTATGTTTCTCAAACTTGGCAAACCAATGTTTTTATAGTGTACTTTTTGAAAATTGACAGACTGATTTCATGTCATATGCTCTTTAACTGTCAGTACCTTCCAGCCTCCCTCAACTAGCTAAAATGCCCTAAAAGGCCTGAACTGTATGCCTGCTTTGCTACTACACATGTTATTGAGAGTGTGTTTTGCAAAAATGTTAGCTAAAGCTAAATGCTTCGTCGAGCCTAATGAGTGTTTATCTACGGTTTCAACAGTGCTAAAAGGAAGAGAGTCTTTTACTCCCCCCGTAGGTTAGCCACCAGCAGAACTAGTCGAACAAAGGCTGATAAAACGTCTTGTTCAAGGGCACAACACAGTAGTTTGACCGGGGTTCCAACTTGTGGCCCTAGGTCTAGGATTATGAGTCGAACATGCTTACCACTCGGCCACTGAACCGCAAATGTTAGGTGTACTAAAGATTTTTTTACTATAAAATAATAAAAAGTTGTACACTTAAAAAACTTGTGTTTCTCAGTTCAATTAACACATGGGACCTGAAAGGCTAAGACTGAGATGGTGAGACCATTCAGCTTCCCAATTTACCTTGATTGATTTCCATATTTGTAATAGTTTGCCATCGGTTAATAGCAACATTCCAAGAGCTTCCTTTCGTTCTACAACTGAGATCAACAACTAAGCACTCTGGACTGACAAGGGTGCTTAGTTCTTTAAGTCTTTCCATTGAGAACACACCAGACGGGAACAACCACGACGTTACAATAACCTATAAATAAAACAACACATATGTTGTTAGGGATGGCTAGACTGCGTAGCAGCTGTTTTTAGGGGAGAAGCAAAGTGTCAGTTGGGCGGGCTGTGACGTTAAACATGCAAGCAATAGAAAGATCTGTGGAGAGGAAGTAGTTTTCCATCTCTCTTTCCCCAGGTTTTTTCTTTTCTAGTGCGTTTAATTCTCAAGCTGGCTTCACGCGATTGACACTTGGTCTAAAAAACAAGCACTATGCAGTCTAGGGACGGGCGGTAAAAGCAACTAAAGAGGTTCATGTTTTGGGAGATTTTTGTCATGTTCTAAGTGCAACTCAAAGATTTGCAAAACTGTCTTTTTGAAGGAACAAATAAAACTACACAATCTTTAAAAAGAATAGTGAGTAGTTGTTTTATTAAACAATATTTCACATCATTGATCCCCACTGACAACCATTTGCCAGCCCTCTTAGACTCTTGAAACATTGTTGTGCATTGACAGAAACCATCCTCCCATGCCTGCCCTTAGAACAGACTGGTAACCACAAAAACAAAAACTCCTCCCCTCAGCTCTCACAACATTAATCTATACCCTTAAGGGGTGTCAAGTGCCAAATGACTTCCAAAAGATAGGAAAATAGGAATGAAAATGCTGAAAAAAAGGAAAAAACAGGAACTTTCTCCTCAAAATAGGAAAAAAGTAGGAACATTTCTGTAACTTGCACTCTGATGTCTACCGATTTATAATGATCTGAAAACAGCATTTGCAGCTTATTTCCATGCACACTGCTTAAATCCATAAATGTTCTGTCCCTATATCAATGCCCAGCAAAGAAATCTATGAATCTTTACATTGCATACCAACCCATGCATATGCATCAACAAAACATAGTTCTCGGAAAAAAAGTCACAACTTCAACTATACAGTTATAGCATCATCCGTCAAAAAAGTGACAGCTCTTAACTCGATTTCTTAGACTTTTTGCTGGTGGCTGGGCTGAGGGAATTGCCTTTTGAAGAAGCTTGTGTGTTTCAGTGTCCAGGGACTTCCGTTTCTCACCCATGGTCTTTATTTGCTGCATTGCCTGTTCTTGCTTGTTCCTTGCAGTGTCAAGCATCACAGTTGCAACACTAAAACTCTGCCTATTCACAGTTGACGCTGAAAGAGAATCATGGAGTTTGGAGGTTGTGCCACTTTGTAACTCATCTGCAGCTTCTAGATCTTCTCTTGCTTTCTTCTAGCCATTTAAAATATCCGCTTTGTTCTTTGCCAAAGAATCCTAGACTTCAACAACGTCTCCTTTTTCTTCAGTCTTTCTTCTTCCTCTTTCTTTCTCTTAGTTTCTTCTAACTCCTTCTTCTTCTCTTCCCTTTCTTGGTCTTATCTTGCCTTGTACACTCAGTATGCCAAACGTACAGATTTCCTCATTTCTTTGGTGATAGGGATCTTCTCTGGTCTGCAGTTTTCTGGGTCGTGGAACTTTACCGCATCCTTTTGGAGCCGCAAGCCGACAATGTCTGCTCCCTAAGTATTAATCTTTCCTTTGTTACAACTTCGGCTGCACTCAGAGTTGGCATTTACCTGGGCCAAAACAAGACATGACTTGACCAGATGGGGAAGTAGTTGATAACGGCCATTACCTTCAACAGATGTCAACAAAAAAACAGCGTTCCAATGATGGTCAACTCGCTGGCCGGTACGTATGTCTGATATGTCACCTTCATTCTGGTAGAGCTTCCACTTATCCAAGACTGCTGTAGAGTCGAATTCTGGTAACAATTTCCTTGAAAGATTCTGGATGGCGATGGTTGTAGACTTGCGTTCTCTCTTTAAGGGGTTTTTGAAGCCTTGATGCTTGAGAACCCTGTAGTTAATTTGTGATACGGCTGCCACCCAAAACACATCCATGCCAAGGAGTGCTGCTTTCTGTTTGTCGGGCTTCAGCAGTGCCAAATACTTCCTTGTGTTGTCACCTATAATGAGTTTACCGTCACGAAGTTGATCCGTGGTACCTTGGCATGAGACAGATTGCACTGCCGAGCCACGTATATTTTTCAGTTGATCTGACAGATCAAAACTTCTCACCAATTTCAAAAGGTTCATGCAAATTGCATCATAATTTATACCACATGTACGGTTGGACCACTTGTCTGAAACACAGGAACGCTTCAAAGACGGGGACAGTGCTTCTTAGAAACTCCAAAATAACTCTTGTCACATTCCGTTCACCTGTGGCTAGTAGTGCTGCTGCCCGCTTGAAGTTGATGCTCTTTGATTTCCTTGTGTTATCTTTCTCAAGATCCTTGATAAACTGACAGATTGGTCCCACTGTTCAAAGACACAGCGAATGGCAGGGCCAATTGGTGCTTAGCCAACGAACTTCTGCGTGCTGCTGGAAGGTCTCACTATCAGCTCCTGAGTTGGTCTGCATCTGCTAGTAGTCTTCTCTCCTCGCAGCACTGTTCTTGCAGATGGCATTAAGATCCAAGCATAGATGATCGATGTCTTTGCCATAACCAGTAACGGAGGGTCAGATCCATTTGCTTCTTTACCTGTGCTGTCGTTGTTTCGTCAAAGTGCATGCTAAATGGCAAATCATCATCAACTTCCTTTTGTAAATACGGAGCAAAACCTTCAGCAAGAATGAACGAAGATGTTCTGCTAAGATCAAAACCCGCAGAAACCTTGCTAACCGGAAACATACTCTGAAAGGTATCTCCAATATGATCAGTTGACGTAGGCTGAAGTTAGAAACTGCTTCCTTTGCCACTTTTGGCGAGAAAGACCATTACTTGCTATCTTGCAACTATGAATATTACTCGAGCAACTGATTCTCCTATTTTCGGACGCCTCTATTAACTTTAGAAAAAAAAATATGAAAAACGAGCAAACTGCACAAAAATAGGAAGAAATAGGAATTTCAGTGAAAAATAGGAAAAACAGGAATTTTTCAGAAAATAGGAAAAATTAGGGCACTTGACAACCTGCCTTAAGAAAGTAAGCAGTTGCCTTTTTATCAAATCACTGTTAGTTCAATCACTGTTCTAACCGGAATTGCGAACACTTTCAAGAATCCCCAGAAATATAATCAAAACTTTGTGCACATTTATAGCAGCATTTCAAGTCTTAAAAGGATCCTCAACTGTACAACACTCTTGGTCTGAAATAAAACTTTAGGAAGTCTATGTCCATATCAGCAACTCAGTAGATATAATATAGCATCCCTTTTAACCTTCCAAAACACTCGCCCGAAAAAATTGGTTTAAATGCCCCGGACTGGACTCGAACCCATATCTCCTGGTTACTAGTCAGGCATGATAACCACTACACCACTGGGACTCACCATGCTGACAACATAGCAATTCATGAGGTATAGCATTATCAAACTTGGATGATCCTTGGGGCCCAATTTTTTCTTCACTCGAGTGTTATATTGCCTCGCACCTTTTTTAAAGATTCATACAAATAAATACACATATTTGGTTAGGAAGGGAATTACAATAAAGTAGATGTAATGTAGCGTCTTTTTTCACCTTCCAAGCCAAATATGTGTATTTATCAGCAACCCAAAATTGATAATTCTGTGCATATCTTTAATGCCAAGCAATTTATTGTGATCGTTTCCACAGTTTGAATTTCCTGGGTATCACTACTTTAAAATGTGATTGACACCCCCTCTTGCCATTGCCAAATGTATAATTTATTTGGAGTGGAGATTGGCACTACAACCGTTACACTCTTCAAAATGGCAGCGTCTGGGAAATTCAAACCTAGAAGCGATCGATATAAATTGTTTGGTGTTAACAATATGCACAGAATTTGAGTTGATGATGTTGACTGACTTAACAAAAACTATATTTGAGGAGGAAGCGATGTACAACCAAGGATCCCTTTAAACTGTTGGAACTATGAGGAATCAAAAACCTTCATGCCTTTGATGCTCCTTTATTTAGCCATTCCACTGCATTGTCGACTGTTATTCCACCTCCAATCTGAAGATTGCCAGGCCAGGCTGCTAAGGCTTCTTCAGCAGCTTTATCATTGTGTGGACCCAATTTGATTACATGACCACCAGTCAAGTTGTCTTGGCGATACAGGTTTGCAAAGTATGCTGGACCATGACTTCAGGAGGGAATTAACCATTTTAGTTTCATTGCTCAAAATTTGAGCTAATTTAAAGGAGATAAACAAAGAACTGTTGGTTTGAAAGTGCTGAAATGTTTCTGAGAGTCTTAAACCAATAATTTAGTTTTCTCAATCTTCTTTTATACATTTATTCTCTATTGTTGTTATTATCATTATTGTTTTTATTATTACTATTATATTATTATAATTATCATTATGGTTATCATTATTCACCCTACAATAATCACTCTTCAAGTTGGACCTTTAAGTTTAGCATGACAATCAAATAATTATTTATTAGAAAAGATTATTTCATTTCTTCCAACCAACCAGTTGTATGTTTGAAACAATAACACTTTGTTCAACTGTCTGAGTTGTTCTAGGTTCTGTTCTTCCCTCTTTTTTCTTTGGAGAAAAATGTTAAGTATTAATTACTAACAGGTATAATATTTTATTAATATTAAATAATATTTATATGATAATAATATTTATTATTATTTAATAAATTATTTAACTCATTATTTAATATATTATTTTATACTATAATTGTATTTCATTTTATATCATTTAATATACTATTTTAATAGGTCTGCAGAGAGTCTTGCTTCAACGTACAGATAAGTTTGTTTTAAGCAATTAATTCATTTTCTTTAATTATGTGTTCTTGGTACTGTCTGTTGGTGGAGTCTATATGTAGGTTTTGCTAAGACCATCATTAACTTTGCCATTAAGTTCATCATTAACTTTGCTATCATCCTTCAATTAAATAGAGTTGTAAATCTTTTCTTGACAAGGAGCAATTCATTTTCTTTGCTTGATTGTCTTGCTATTGGATTTTATCTTGTAGAGCAGAACTTTGGCTGTGCATTAATCATTTGGGAAGTACAATTTATGCCAATCAGTTTACCTTGTGGGAAGTAGTGTAAAAAAGTTACAACTATATTATATAACAGGTGAAGTCATTCCAACTTTTAGTTAATACTCTGTATGTTAATTAATCAATTATTAATCTACATACTTGTCTGCATAAATCAATACAAAAAAATCAAATCATAATTTAACTATGTTTTCTTCAAATGGTTTTTTGCTTACGACATTTTTTTGACTCGAGGAAACAGGAGAACAGGCAATAGGACTCAAGGTCTGCTACCTAGGACCTACAGTTTAAAGTCCTTATCCGAAAAGACACAACAGGTCTTACTGTTTGCAGATGTTAGAGCATAGGCAACACCTTCTCATCAGTTGTTTTGAGGCCCTGAGTGAAGGTCTAGCACCAACTGGGCTGACTAGGTAGCAGTCGAAGAAATATAGACTACCAAAGGATCTGATGGGAGCTAATATGTTTTCTGAGATGTACCCACACCATAGTTCACAATATTATAGTTTGAATCACTGTTCAAGAAAGATATGCTTAAATTATAAACACCCATGGCATCGAAAATGAGTTTTATTTACAAGTACCACAATGTGTCTCAAACTCCCTCCCTTTACATAGATTTGTTCTTTTTATACCCTAATTACAACAAAAGGCTGACAAAACAGTGACTGCCCAGATGAATATTCAGTTCTACCTTGCCACAAAGTTGGTTTTCAGATCATTTGTATCCTGAGTGAGAGTTCCACCAACAATCTGTAGACATTGGTACAAAGTTAAACTTAGAAAAAATGAACTTTCAGCTGCATAGTATTAGTATAATGAACACAAAATTTGATACACAGCAGTGTGGCATCAATGAGAGAGACCCTAGGATGGGAGTTACCTGGTTGCAGCAACAACATTATTTCAGTCAATGAACAACCTCATAGATCCATTCCTAATTCCATCTGGTCTGCAGATCCTCACAGTTCAACCACATCGCCACAAACACCAATACCTACAAATACTCCTTCTTCCCTCACACAACACTTTTAATGAACAGTCTGCCTATTATAGCTTTCACTGCTACCAGTCCTGAAGCCATATAAATAATATGTCTTGCCTCTCATTAGAACCATCTGCCAAACTACCCAAGGAACCATATTTTAATATACATTATAAAATGGTTAAGATCGGTTTTAAATTTTAGAATTTAAACTCTCTTACGACGGGTGAAAGCCCTGAAACTCGAGTTAGAGTCTTTTAAAACCAATCTTAACCATTTTATTTAGCTCTAAGATCGCTATAGAGCACTCTTAAAACTATTCAAGTTGTATCAACATAATTATATGTAACACTACATTATATTTATTTTCATATTTCTAGAATTTTCTATGGATTACAATAATATGTGTGAACCTTTCTTAGTTTTTTCCCTTTTTGAGTGATATCTCACAAGTTAGAAGTGTATTTAACATGTCAGTTTGATAATTATAAGTGTGTAATAAGATTTCCTGTAAAATGTCTTTTTTTCGATATCATCTTAGCATCCTATATAGTGGTAAGACTACAAGAGTTAAACACAAGTACCGTAAACTTGTAAGTAAGATACAGAAAAGTAGTAAACTAGCTGGCTAAATCTTTTTTCAAGCTTAAGTGGCTCATAGGGCCAGTGCCTATCTCCGGTTTCTGCACCTGTTAAGCAGGTGAGAGTCTTTAACTCCACCTGAACAGGACACTAACCTATCCCCATATCGCAGGTTAGCCCCCAGGGGCCGGTTGTTCAAAAGCCGATAACTTTAAACCAGTGTTAACTCTTAACAAAACCTATTGGTTGTCATGGTAATTAACCCTGGATTAGGGCTAATCGTCTTTTGAACAACTCA
>JAOBRD021081595.1:0-11296 GCA_027575215.2 Hydrozoanthus sils | reverse complement strand
TCCCTCCCTCCCTCCCTTCCTGCAGACTTTCAAAAAACTTTATACTCATAGATAATAGAAGGACACAAGTCATGTCAAAGGGTATGTTTATATATAGTCAACTTCTTGGATCAAGTCATGATTTTATTACACATTGAGCTCAAATAATTTGGCAAGGCCTAGCTTAGAATCCCCTTGCCTTGCAGGATGGGTCATCATTAACTTGCACCAAGAATCTCTGGTACTGCCATGCCAAGAATCTCTACATGGATTTCAGTGGTTTGAATGCTCGACATGTAAATGATAGGTAATAACCCCCACAAACAGCTTATCTACTAGAGCTTTAAAACAATAATTATTATAATTATGCCTTGTTTAAGCCTACAGTATTTGTTATGGCAAAAGTGGTAAGAAAGGATGGAATTGAACTTTAGAAAAAATTCTTTTAACGGTTTTCATAGTATTAATTTATAGAATTTGTCATAGCTGTTCAGTGTCCATCAAACAATGGATGACAATTTGATTTGTTTAATGAGAGCCCTCTTAAATTTTTTGTTATTTTTTTCTTGGACCATTTAAATCTAGCTATGATTTGTTCAGTTTTGAACAGGGATTATAGACAATATTATTTTTTACTTAATGAATACATTTCAGCTTGTCTTTTTAAAAACAGTTGAATAATGTTCAGTACTTAATTATTGCAAATATTTATTTCTTGTGGCAGGTTCAGAGAAGATGTTTTCAAGGCTGGGCAGGTTGGTGGGTTCTGCAAGTTTAAGAAGGAGTTACACCGTCAGCAAGGGGAACATAAAAGCCCTTTGCAGTCATGGTAACTAATTAAGTAAATATGTTGGATTTTCAACCTCTAATACTGCATTACTATCTTTTCATCATCTCATCTATCCAATGCATGCTCTTGATATAATTGGTAAATAATAGATTAGACAGGTTCAGGCTTTTGTGAGTGTTACAATATGAATAAACTAACTTCATTAATCATTTTAAAACTACTCAATATTTGTACACACAAGCTGGTGCAGTTTCACAAAGTAGTCTAACGTTCATAGCTTGGGGTACTCAATGTGTCCTGCTCCCAAAGTTAATGATTAATTATACAGTTAACTTTATTATTAAATATTGTAACAGTGAGTTGAAGAAGTAGCTGTACCACTGATCAGAACTTAGAAGCCCTCTGTAGTCATGGTGATGTACACGTCATTCACACTTGCATTTGCACATGGTCAGGAGAGACAATTTTGTACTGTTCTTCAATATTCTTCTTATCAGATTCCTACTTTCAATGCCCTAACAACAGTATCCACAAAAAAAATCAAGATAGAGAGCCCATTTAGAATGATAATACCACCAATAAAGTAAGCCAGAGATAGGTAAGCAACCTGTCCAAGTGAACTGATCTAGGCTAAGTGTAGGATACAATTTGCTTTATAGCAGTGCTAGCTTTTTACACATTTTTTTCCATTGGCAGGTTTGCTGAATTGCACGAGTATTCCTCACTCCCATTCAAAGCCATTGCTGATGGAAAATGTGATGTCATTGTTGAAAAGCCAACTATTCTTATAAAGCTTGATGCAGGTAAAAGGCAGATGCACTGAAAGTTACCTTAAAATATACACTGGTTTGTTAATTTTAATTTACAGACCTCTGTACCATTTTAGAGTAAAAAGTGATGCATTGATCAGCAGCAAAGGGAAGTGAAGTCACAAGTGTGTGACAGGTAAAAAACAGTTTGCACAACTGGCTGCGGTACTGGCTGTTGTGTTTAAATGTTGGGACAAAAAATTGGTTAGTATTTGAGAACTTTGATCATATCAGATTTATACCGACTAAAAACATTGGGACCCTTCGTATGAAAAATCGTGAAATGTGTAGTGGCCTTTATTCGTCAACTGTATGAAAAACATTTATTTAAAGCTAGCCAGAAATTAATACTCAACCTAGTTATTTTTCCTCCAGAACAAAACTACTTTCGGGAGGAGGGGGGGGGTAATCCCATATATTCACTTTTTTACTATATAGAGACATGCCGCCTGCCAGGGTATGGTTTTTGAGGTTCTTGCCTTAGACAGGGTATAAAATTTCACTCAAATTGTCTGAAACAAGGCTCACTTTTTGTACATATATTGTCTAGGAAGGGTAGCGATATTTGACCTGATCTAACCTAAAGAAAATAAACTTAAGAAAAGAAAAAACACTATACAGTCACTAGTGGCAAATGTCATGCTTGACAGCTTGGTGTTTGGCCTGTTAAGGATGGTAAATTTTTCATCATTTTTGTTATTTACAATAAATTTACAAGAATAACAATGAATGCTTTATATAGGGTACACATAAAATTTTTATCCTTCAGTCTTCAATAGGGTTTATGTTTTTCGCTGTTAATTTAATTTGACTTAAATATGGTAAGTATTTGTTGTCTTGAATAGGGTCAGGGTTTTGGGATTGGGCAGGACACCCCTAGCACATTCCAGGCCAAGTACAAGATGCTATTGTTAATTCTTCTGTAGTTTCTTACAGGTATAAACATGTATCACCACTTCTGTGACTTTGTGAACTTGTTTGTGTCTCAACACATGAATGGAAGCTTCAGTACAGACACTAACATTGTCATGTGGGACACAGTAAGTTCAGACTGTAGTCTACTACTGAAAACTTTCAGGTCTTTTAAAATTGTATCCTTGACATGCATAGAAGCTCATGGTCCCTTTATAGAAGTCATCAAATAAAGATTTTTGTAAAGCCCACCACACTTTTCAAATAGTCACCATATAGGACCTATATATTGTGGTCCCATTATAAAAGTCACTGTAGGGCCCTTTATGATCCCATTATATTAGTAACCACATAGGGCCCTTTGTAGTCCCTTCATAGAAGTTTAAAGGGCCCTTAGCTTGTTTGTGGTTATGAATTCAGAACTTTTAAAACAAAAAACACATCCATCATTAATGCCAGTGTGTTTTTTAATTGAACTTTGACAAAATCTTTGGGAAGAAAAATTTATGTTCAGCTTATGCTCAAGCACAGTAACTTTAGATATGTACCAGTGTAGGTGAACATGACAATCGGTTGCAGTAATGTGTTTTAAGAGTCAATTAAAATAACTGGGCAATGTTTATTTTATAAACATTTTCTACTCAGTTGTTGTACAAACCTTTTCAAAATTAGCTGACTGGATTTTATGTTAAAACTCTTGTAGAGTGCTTTGGGTTACCGTGATTTCTTTGCTGATATTTGGAAAGCATTCAGTCGTTTTCCAGTGAAACGTCTAGATGAGTTTGATGGTAAAAAGGCAAGTAAACATATCTACAGTTTTGACCAGTATCAAACATCTGGAAGCAAATTTCTGGGTAGTATTTATCTGTCAAGTTTTAGACATTGACAAACTGTTCATAGTGGTATATGAAGTGTCATAATTGTTTTGCTTATAAAATGTTTAAAACAAAAGGCTAAAAGTTTTTTAAAAGTATTTTAAAACGTTTTTGACACTGTGGTCATCTTCAGTAGAAGAAAAGTACTGAAGATGACCACAGTGTCGAAAACGTTTTAAAATACTTTTTAAACTTTTAGCCTTTCATTTTAAACAGATATATGAAGGGTAGGTGAACAGTGGTAGGTATAGCGCTATGCACTGACACTGACGGGGATTTTTTTTTTAAACTTTACCAAGACAAAGGGATAAAAATGCACTTTGTTTTAAGAAAATACACTGCAAACAGTTTTTCTATTTTTAGCATGCCCGTTTTCACTGTTGCTTTAGTCTTGGATATTGTGAGTAATTGGGAGCCAATCAGAGTGCGCTAAAATGGATATCGGTTGCTTTGGTATTAAAATATTAATGTTGGATACGTGTACATGGATTGTACTGTAAGCAATAGATTGGTCTTGGACAGACAATATTTTTTTAAAAGCTCGATAAAGAATCCTGTATTTATTCTAATCCTTGTTAGATAATTTACAATACTTACATCATTTAGTAATTCTGGTTGCATGTGGAAATCTGTTTATCCCGATCAATATGCTGTCTGGTTTGCAGGTCTGTTTTCGTGATGCAGTGTTCTCTTTCCTGCCAAGGATGATAAGGGGGTTATACTACAATATGCCTTTGGTAAGCCAGCGGTTATATAGCAACAACAACAATAGTTATAAAATAATTATTTGTTAAATTAATAACAATGATGCGGTTATATAGTTTTGCTAAAAGGTTATTATATAAAAAAGGCTAAAATGTTTAAAGTTTTTGAAGTTTTCAAGTTTAAAATATAAACGTTTTCGACACCAAGGTCATCTTCAGATAAAAAGAAACTTTAAACATTTTAGCCTTTATTTAATAATAATAATAGTAATGATAATAATAACAACAACAATAATAATAATAATAACAATAATGATAATAGTAATAATGATGATACTAATGATATTTACTAGGTGGAAACATTTTACCGCTGATGATAGATATATTATATACATTTTGAAAGCTAATCCTTTCTCGAGCCTAAGTGGCCCATAATTAGACCGGTGCTTATTTCCGGTTTCCGTAGTACTAAGTGGATCTAGGAGTCTTCGAGACCCCCTGGACGAACACTAATTTATCGCAGGTTAGCCCCCAGAAGAAGCTGGTACTTATTTATATAGCTGAGTCGAGAGGAACAAGTCAGGTAAAGTGTCTTGCTCAAGGACACAACACAGTAGTCTGGTTAGCCCAGTTGGTAAGGCGCCAGTCTGTTGTGCGGGAGGCCTGGGTTCGATTCCCAGTGCCGGACTCAAGGTCGTACAATAACTTAGGAGAATATGAGCACTACCTGTGCTTTAACTTCTGCAGGTGATTGGACCTTCATGTCTTCTCAGATAAGGATGTTAAACTGTAGGCACTCTGAGTCCAATAAAAGAGTAATGAAGCTAAATAAATAAATAAACAGTGGTCTGACTGGGGCTCGAACTTGTGACCGTAGGATTATGAGTCGTACACGTTCAGCAGCAGCTCAGCCACTGCGATGCTGACTAATATTCTTTTCACTTCACCTTGATTACATATCAGATAAATTATTATTATGATATACAATTTTTCTTAAAAAGGAAATTGAAACAGTTCTTTGTGTGTGGGGTATTCTTTAGTCTAGCCCTCTGTTGTTTGATGATATATACTTTTTTTTGTCTCGTGGTAGCATGTCAATGTTATCACGATACCTTGGGTCGATTTAGGTACGTTGCTCTTGAAGAATTCAATAAAATGTTTTTAACTTACAATGTTAAATGAATATTTATGTTACTAAAGGACATTTTCATTAATTTGTGGAACATCAAAAATTTCAGGTTTCCGATTGTCATGGAAGTGGTTTATTCAACGCTTTTTCACACCATGTTCTTCATCGCCTTGGCATCCATCAAGAAAAATATAGCGTAAGTGTTGATACACCAAGCCTTTAATCCCCCTAGTCTGTCTAATCAAACCGCCATGCTGGTGTCCTTAACAAAAGACATCTTCAAAATTCTTTTGTTCAAGGGCACCAACATTGCCGCTATGACGTCAGGTGAAAACCGGCAATTTTTGGAACTTGAAAAAGAAAGTAAAGTGATGCTTTTATACAGCGCCTTTTCTATATGGTCATGCTCAAAGGCGCTTTACCATGATCAGTTAAGCCCCAGTGGACCGCGGAATATAGGCGCATTTGGCAGCAATTTAGGGTGGTCCATGTGTGCTGGTATACTCATTTTACCAATCCCGGAAGGTTGGAAAGCTGAGTGGCCTTTAGTGGGAAAGAAGGTCACCCAAATATTCAACCCTCGACCAGGTCGGGGATCGAAACGGGGACCTCAGGATTGGGAGGCAGAGATCTTACCACTGCGCCAACCATTCCGGACTTGAAATTTTGACATGGATAAATGTGTACTGTGAACAGTTTTTGCTCGACGATTTTTGTTCATACTATTAAAGTCCCTATGATAGACGTGACAGCGGGAACAGTTAAGGGCAAGAATGAAACCATGTTTGAGCATAAATTTGTCACTGAGTAGGCGAGAGTTTTTGCAAAACTCGGCCTTGCTTACTGTATCAAAGTGGTCTTGTAAAACGTAAAATCTGGTTCTTTTGCGAGAGTTTAATTCGAAAATACCTAATTACCGTAAAAGTATTCAAATTGAAAATATTTTTTTCCATTTTTAAACAGGATGAAGAATTAAGAATAACACTTTTAGCTAGAAATACCAAATACCGCAACATTTTAAACCAAGACGAGGTAAGGTCAACAGAGCCTCAATATTTTACTAGTTAATAACATATTTCCACGTACAGGTACACTCAGATTGTTTCGTTTCTACTAATTTTCACCATTCAGTTCATCATTCATCACGTTTATCTTGAAGAACTATTGAAGAAATATTTTTAGTCCATCCTAATTCATTCCGAGCAAACCGGTTGACCAGCCGGACAATTATTTGCGTTTTTCTTAGAGTTAAGCGGGTGAGAGTCTGATTTCGCTTGGATTGAGCACTGGTGCACATCTGGTTTGACCTCAGAAACATTTGTACAGCAGAGTTGACTTGAACATGTTAAGTTTCATGCTCCGGCAAGGACTCAACATAGTACTATCAAATGCACAGTCTTAGGGTTGCAATTTACACAGACTGAATGTTACGCTACTGGTCTAAATCTCTATACCATCTATGGAAAATACTTAGCCAAATTATGTTATAAAATAATGAGATAAAACACGTGCTCTGGTTTGTTAACAGATGTGTTCGCATCAGTCTGTGAAAACATGGCTGGAAATTTTAATGTTATAGAACACATAAAACACAGCTGCCGCGTTTGCTTGGGCGAATGCAAGCCGAAGTGCGTATAGGAAAAATTGAAAACAGAGAGTACAAACACGAGACCAAAGGCTAAAACGAACCTCGGTTTCCATAAACTTCGTACCCAGGCTCTTTCGCCGGTAAATGGCCTTGGTACGAGGTTGGGTTTGCGTTAGCCATTGCAAACGGGGTATTTGTGTTTCATTCTTTTAAAGTGCCTGTGAAATGAAAAATTTTATTTATTCATTGCTAAATGAGGAATAGTGGTGAAAAAAATGTCAGATCTTTTATGGTTCTCGTCTTTTTATGTGACTAGTGGTTCTGGAAGGTTTACCTTTTTTAAAAAAATCTGCTGCCAATCCATAACCTTTGGATGAATTTGAGGTATATAGATCATCGGTCCAAGTAATAAAATGTTTCACTTCTTAGGCACTTTAAGTTTAAGATTAGCCAATACATTGTGTTGTACATTCATATTAATTGTAAGTAATTTCTTCAGTTAATAGGTGCTTTAAAGAATGTTCCGATGTTTCGTGTGAAGGTAGCTGAATACAACCAGTGAGTACAAGCAAACATTCACAGTTGAGCAATTCCACACGCGTGTACTGGTCGATTTCAGGTCCATTACATACAGTAATGAAAGCCAGCAAGCAAAAGCTTTTCTCTAAAAGTCGTATGAACATTTAATAATTATTCCAAGAGTGTGTGTTGGATACAAGATGATAAATAGCCAAAGGGTTGGCTTTAAATCATCTCATATCCAACAAGCGAGAATGGGATAATCGTTTTAATAAATCTGTTGGTTTTTCCTAACCTATCGATATTTGAAAATGACAGCTGAAAGTTAACTAGAACCACTTTTAGATTTGCAACGCTACACAGTCAGTTTCTATATATGGTCATTCGGTATATGAACTGGTAACTAAGATTGAGAGAACCAATCAGAACGCTACAAACGCAATATTCGAGATTAAAGAAATTAATAAATCTTATTGATCTCGTTGATAGAGCCGTCTGTAAATTGCAGATTCACCTTCCGTTTTTTTTTCTCAAGTGGCCCACACATGACAGTTAACAAGGTGTAATTAACTACACTTAACAGTAGTTTTTGTATTTGATCTTTTTGTATTTTTACAATATCTATAGTTTTAGTGATGAAAGCAGGTTGATTTATGTATTTTTATATTAAGAAAATACTAAAGTATATTTGTACTTTCATTCTGTTCACTGCTCTGTAGCAAGATGTCTTTTCTCGGCCAACTAAAGGTACGAACATGCAAACTTTCTTAACCGACATTCCGTGCTCTACTGCTTTTAAGCATTAGTCTTGCCCTCAGGAAACAAAGTTGTTTTCAGTCTTAAAGTTTGTCATGTCTCAATCTTCTTTCTATCTAGACTGCAAAGAGAGATCGAAAATTCAAGCGCGTTCATCAAATGGGAGGACTAGGAAGAGGAAAAGGACGCGCGGACGGGAGCAAAAAGGAATGAGGACGAGGAGCGGAATCCAGTCTCCCATTTGGTGAACGCGTTTGGATTTTCGGTCTCCCGGCGAAAGAAGGGACTGTTTTGCAGTCTGCTTTCTATCTGAGTATTTCACTTTATTTTGAGTTTTGTTTTGAGTTTTCTTATTTCTTTTTAGATCACTCATAATACAGACATTTTCATCGGAATGCACGGAGCTGGCCTGACTCACATGCTCTTTCTGCCAGATTGGGCTGTTGTGTTTGAATTGTAAGCATGCAAAAGTTTCATAATTAGTTGGCTTACTATGTTGTACATAGTATTCAGTATTTTGACGGCTGTTTCAGAGTGTTTTCAAGTTGTATTTTCTCTCTGCGAAGTTACGTGTGTTTGTATCTTAGGGCTCAATTTCACAAGGAAATTCTAACAAATGATTAAGCGTTACAATTATTTTGTCCTCAAACCATTTGCACTGCCAACAGCAATTGAGAACACGGAGTGCATAGGTGTAAAACGCAATTTGTATATTTTGCAAACGTTTTCAAACTTTCGATGCTTGTTAGTGCATGTAGCCATTTTGACCTAATGGTTGTATTTTATCTTGTCAGTTAAGAAGGGTTCGAATATACCCCTGTATCTTGTCGTTTAGAACTAGAATGGCTTAAGTCAACAACTAAGTTATTTGGTTAATTTGCTCAAGGAACAACAATATACACTTAATGTATAGTCCCAAGGGAGACAGTTAGTTTTGTTTTTCGGAGAATCCCAATGTTTTCCAAGACGAAGTCGAGTGGAACATCAAGAATCGAGGCCGAAAAACTAAACTAACTTGTTTCCCGAGGGACTACACATTAAGTGCTTTGTTATATATTTAGACTTTCCCTTCAACAATCAAAACAAAACAAGGGGCGGGCGGACAAGAACTGCATGCGCAATCAGTGTATCCCGCTCAAGGGTACGTGACCAAGAATTAACCAATCACAGTGCTCGTTTTGTTGAATGAAAGTCTAGGTATATATATAACAATAGTCATTATGTTTTGTACAGCAACCGCTGTCATGCCTGGTTGTAAAGCGCTGCAGTCAAATATCGCCGTGCACTAATGACGTCATTAATCAGACAAACAAAGCAGCTATCGTAAAATTGAGAGACAGCTAATTAATGCAAAATTTCGAATCTTTTTGTCAAAT
Source organism: Hydrozoanthus sils (assembly GCA_027575215.2). Lineage (NCBI taxonomy): Eukaryota > Metazoa > Cnidaria > Anthozoa > Zoantharia > Hydrozoanthidae > Hydrozoanthus > Hydrozoanthus sils. Next base: position 1,859 of record JAOBRD021081595.1, on the reverse strand, counting down.
ATGTCTCTGTTTGTCAGAGTTACGTGGGGTTAAAAGTTTTGTTTTAAGTAATAGTGCACAAAGCTTTTGTCTTTGAGGTTAGTTTCAGTTACACGTTAGGATTCTGTAATGAACCTGGTAACAACCTAGCCAAAGAAAATAGTAAGAACTCGTTTAGTTTTGTTCATATCAGTTTTGACGTCACAATTTGTAACAAACAGTATCTGATGTCTTAGCTGTTACCTGCTGCCATAAGCCCGCTCTCCCAAACTTATCTTCGTCCTCCTCTGTAACAGCTCTTCTCTTCTGTCTTGTTTGCAAACTCACACCTTTCCGGGTGTATCTCTTCATCAAAACAACGACGGAAATGACAAATCAACAACAGAAAACATAGGAAGGCTAGAAACAAATAAAAAATCTAAGTACATTATTCGTTACATAAAGTTTTCCAGTGAACAATTAACGTAGTCCTCTCTTACCTTTTAGCCGGAGCATGACTCCGCCATTTTCACATCACGATTTACTTCCATCTAGCAGGGTTTCGCGCATTTTAATGTTTAGTCTTTTTAACATTTACAAAACATTCCGTATTAAAACTACGCACATAAAACAACAACTCTTGATTTCTTATTAAAAGAAGTGTAAAAGTTTTGGACGAAATGTCAAAAACTCGTGCCTCGTGTCTCATCACCAAACACCTCGAAAATAATAAACCCTCGGAACCTCGTTACTTTGTCAGTGTTTGAAACGGGTGATAAAACACGAAGCAGGAGTTTTTGATACTTTCATCATAATTAGTGTATGGACTGAGAAACCATTGTTGTATGTTTTTGTTTGCCTTTTTCTTTTGTTTTCTGGTCTTTAATCTGCACAAAACTTGCACAACACACAAAAGGTTTTGAAATACAAATTAACAAGTAGCTCGCCAGTTAAAACATTCTTACTAACAACTGAAACAAAGAATGTTCACGTCCACGGTTCGTTAAACAAAAAACAAAGCAGCTTTCTACGTTCTTTTTATTCCCTTTTGAGGTTTGCCCGTGTTTCTAACCAGTCCGTATATATTAATTTTCCATGAATGGAAGAGCTACTCCAGTTTTATAGCAAGAATGGCGGAGCATGAAGGAAGGGGAAGGGGGAGGGTGAGCTTTGTTTTGCCCCAACTTTAGCATGAACGAGTTTTTCGTCATGGCTCTCAGAGATGACCTCTATAAAAAGTAGTGAGATTATACTGGTTTTTATATCCAAAAATGTGTAAAGTCCTCAGTATGCTCCCCCCAATACCAGCTACCTCTTTCTGCCAGGCTTGTCTAGGTGGGTAACATTAGAACACATGTCTAACCTTTGAACTTCATGCTAGTAAGTTACTAGGGCCCCGCCCTTAGTAACATCTGGTATTCCTTCCTGTACGCCTGTCTGTAATCACTCCCTGTACCCCCTCTCTGCACCTCTACCTGTACCCTTCCCTATACCTCTTCCTTTACTGCTCCCTGTACCCCCCTGAACTTTTGCCTTTACTCCTGTTTTTACCCCTCCCTGTACCCTTCCTTGTATCCTTGCTTTTATCCCAGCCCAAAAGTGCTATAGTTCATATTTGCATCAGGCGTCAGTGCTTCTTCAGATAAAGTTATATCCAGCAATCTGTTGAATCCGCAGGTACAATACAGAAGATCCAGAATGTTACAGGGACCTTGCAAGACTCAGGTGAGTATATAATTTATTACAAACAACGATAAGACCTGAAAAGATCTATGAAAACCTGAAGAATGTGCACTGCAAATTCCTAACCCTTTATATGACAAGTTATTTGTAGTTTTTGCAACTTTTTAATGTCTTGTTATAAAGGGCAGATGAAACGTTTTGGTTTGTGAAAATAACTG
>JAOBRD021081485.1:0-11296 GCA_027575215.2 Hydrozoanthus sils | reverse complement strand
CAACTTTTCATGGCCCATGAAAATCATTGCCAAAACTTTCATGGTAATTTCATGGTGTGGGCAAACACCATGAAATTCGAAATCTCTGTCTCATGGCCCTGAATTTATTTTCATGGGTTTTTAATGGGTTTTTCATGGGATTTTCATAGCTTTCAGATCCATAGTGATTTTACTTTCGCTTTAGATTACAAAAGTGAACTGCATGTGCATTGTTTAGATGTCTGTTAATAACTTGACCTTGAAATTTGATGACTGTGTGTGCCTCACTTGATGTGATTGGCTATCACTTCCAAACACAAACAAATGCAAAGTCCAAAGGTCAATAAACCGATCGTTGCGTTGAAACGAATTTCATACATTTTTTTAAAAAAAAATTAAGAACAATCACATTTCACATTAAATTCACCTTTGATTCACGGGTCACATTTGCTCAAAAAATGCTATTAAATCACAAGGATGCGAAAATAACGATTTCATGATTCACAGGGAATTTTTTTTCATGAATCACGGAAGAATAAAAGGCCATTCAAGCGTCTTGTAAAAGGTATAGGGTACCCTCTATCAAGATTGCTTGATAGAATCTGATGAATGAATCTGGTTGCAGAGGCTGACAGTTCAAAGAGCCATTGCACACTCGACCAACTAAAACTGGTTTTTAGATGTGTTTTAACAGTCCTTTTGTAATAAATTTCTGAGAAACTCTTTTTAATTCCTCATTCTTTTCTCCACTTTTCATATAAAAAGTAGAAAGAAGTTGGACAAATATGTTGTAAGCTTAACAAAATAATATGAGATTTAGTTCAGTACCTAGCTAGCCAGTTTGAATTGTATTGGTTTTCAAATTTTGCATACAAAAGCTGTTTTTCGACTAGTAATAAATGCTAAGTACTCTTTAAACATTCTTTGCTTTAATTTGATGTTTAAATAATGTTAGAGCGAGATAGCTAAGGGAGTTTTCATTACTTTCAACAAAAGAAACCATTTTGTCGAGTACTTTGTAATTTTAGTGGAGGAATTCTTGACTGACTGAATTATTAAAATCTCGTAATATTTGGAGTTTTCGTAATTTTAGTGGAGGGGTTCTTGACTGGCTGAATTATCAAATTCTCCTAATATTTGGAGTTTTCGTAATTCTAGTTAAGGGGATCTTGACTGGCTGAATTATCAAATTCTCGCAATATTTTGGGTTTTCATAATTTTAGTTAAGGGGATCTTAACTGGCTGAATTATCCAATTCTTGTAATATTTGGAGTTTTCGTAAATTTAGTTAAGGGGTTCTTGACTGGCTGAGTTTTTAATTTCTCGTAAAATTTGTTAAAACTTGTTTTTTTAGTAATTTTCGTATATGTAGTCATTTCTGACCATAAGTGACCCGGTTTGACTAGTTTTTGACAAAAAAACTGATGAATACTTTTTAAATGTTATCACTGTTTTGCAGACAAAGTGAGACTTTCAAAAAATATTAATGTCTCAAAATGTTCAACTAATTTCTCCTTACGATAATCATAAAGAAAAAGAAGTGGAAGACTTACCTAATTCTGAATTTTTCCCAAACTTGTTTTGGACTTGCAACTTGCAAACGACTGTTTTTAAATTGAAAACAATGCAGAACTTGATGAAATTGACAAGTTCGTAGGCAAAAACGTAAACAAAAACAGTAAAAAGAAAACAAAGTCTGATCTGTCTGTGTGGCAAAGATTATGGACGTCACACAGCACTAACAGCATTGAGGCAAGCGAGTATTCCTTCTCTTGATATATGCCAGCTGTCCGACCACAAAAACCCAAAGACCCTCAATAGCTACTCAACTCTTTCCATTGGGTAACAGAAAGAAATGGCCGAAATCTTGAGCAGGAAAGTTGGCTATCATTGACCCGAACCATTGAGCGCTGACAATACAAGACATACTTTGCTTGAAAAGCAAGCCGGCAATGACAAAGAAGCAAAGGGGGTGTTCTGTGGAGCAACTTTCCATAATTGCACATTTGTTCTTGGAGAGAACTGTGCTTCAGTTCAAGTTCCAAAGCATCGATGATATGTTATTGAGTTGAGTGACAAAAAAGATTAAAAACCTGCCATTTTTTGTTCATTGAATTTCTCAGAACATTGGCCTTTGTTATTTAGTCTGTAAGCTTTGATAGTGTTGTAAATATTTCTTTCGTTGACTTTAAATTCTGGTTTAAATGTTGTTCTATGGCTTCACATAGCTTTTTCTTTCACAGTTTTGACAGTTCTTGCAAAACACGAGGTTGAATTTCTTTCTAGAAACTAGTTTGACAGCCTTTTCATGATTTCATTACTGTAGAGCCAATGATATGACTATAGTTTCAAGGCACTGTTGTTTGGCAGCCAATCAAAATCATGTAAAATAAATTTTGAAAAAGGAACTACAAAATGTTTTAAAACGTTTTGCCACAACAGAACTTGTTTCTCCTCATTTTACCCTTGTGAATCAAAATTTTCCACAGAAAATAAATATGAGATCAAACAAATATCGTATAACAAACAACTTATTACTTAGGCAGTTTGCTCCTCATTTGAAGCTGGGATCTGTTTGATGACCGCTCAGCTTCATCATCCTCCCGGTTCACATCACTCTCTCCTGCTTCATCATTTGACTGTTGTTGCTCAACACTGCAGCAGCAGTTTTTACTCGTCGAGTTGTATTTGGGCTTGCCTAAAGGCTCGCCAAAATACTACCGACGGCGGCCAAACCGCCTAATAAGATATATAAAGTACACAGTAGAAAAATCGTAGCAGTTATAAAATCTTAGAATTATTAAAAATTTTTGCAACTTTGTAAAAAAAAGCTTGTTAAATTCTAAATTATCTCTTTCTCAAATGAAAGTCATTGTATATAAGGCGACCTTTTAACACCAAAAATTCACGTCTAAAAATCGCACTCGTCTTATGCACAGATCAAAACATGAAATTTTTAACACCCCTTAAAACTTTATAAAAACGTTTAAAACCAGCATTTAGATGTCGGATAGATACTTGAAGCAAGAAAGAATTCTGTGATTGTTATAGCTATACTGTGTACAAACAATCGATTATCGTAAAAAATGAAATGACCAATAATTATACGTACTTCGCTCACATGTAGTTTGTGTGTTTTTTTGTTACAAACTTAGATTTTTTGGTATTTTTATCTTGCAAAATATTGAGATTGACTTATACATGGGAACTCTAAAACTTGCACTTTTTTGGCTGCAAATTTGGGGGTTATACTTATACACCGGGTGTTGACTTATACACGGCAAAATACGGTATGATTGGTGTTAGTACTTATCATAAGTTGTTGTTGTACATACTTATTTTTACTTCTTGAATTCTAAATTTTATATTAATTTTTTGTATTTATTTCAGGGGAATGGAGAGAATAGATCGGACTATTCTTTGAGTCTCTTGCAAAATAGTCCAGTTTGTCAATGCAGTGAGCCAGATCCTCAGATTTCCGAGGTCGGTCATTACAACCTGGTTCAATGTTATTGATTTGTGTCACTCAGAGGGATTGACACACATTAGTAAACAAGCAAATTTCATTACTAGTCAGAAGTAAAGAAAGCTTTGAGGGTTTGGATGGGTTTCATTGTTTACTTAATAAAAGCATATAAATCCAACTTCCATGTTCAAATAAAATAAGTCAAAAGTTCAAAAAAACAAAAAATGATGACTTTATTTTATCATTTGTTATGGGTTTCGCAGGACCGTAAAAGATTGGAAACTGTATGAAAAGAAATAGAGATCAAATACAGTTTCTCTCTGGGCTCTGGTTGCGCTAATAATCAATCCAAATCATTATGCAATATAATTATACCCATCCAAGCTATATAAAAATGTTGTTATTAAAGACAAATTAAAGTAATTGGTATATTTGGAAGGGATTTACTCAACAATCAACCCAGATCATCACTTCTGCTATAAAATTATGACACTACACCGATTGAGGAAAACCACCAATACACCACTGACACACTGCCGACACTTGGTAGATATTTGATCATTATTTTGCATAATTATTCATCCCACCGATATATCGATTGATATACAATTGAATCTGTTGACCGAGTATCAACTGAGTATCAGCCGACATATCTGTCGACTTATCGGTCCAGACTTGACCGACACTCAGTCGACGCGTCAGCCATTATGTTGACCGACATGGACTATAGTACACATGATCCGACAACCCTTCTGGTTGCTTGGAAGACAAATATCAACCCTTGCAAAAGGATTTAAGATCATATAATTATAAAATATACAAATATAAGATATATCAGATATGATACAAAAATAGTGTTTAACTGTTAAAGCCTATTTTGCATTTTGTGATTGATTTACTCTACAGCTCAGCTCGGACATAAAAGCATTGTGTAGAGAAGGAATCGTCAACCGAATCCTTGCTGATCTCAGTGATACCTTGAGAAGAATACCAACCACAACCGTTACTTTGAAAAGGCCAATACAAGCTAACAGTAGTTGTCTGGCTGAGGCAAGAGAAAATGTAAGGCATTACAATTGTTCCTATTACACTGATGATAATGATAATGATTGTACTGGTGGTGGTGTTAATGATTCTTCTCTTGAACAAAACCACCGTCTAAGATTTGTGAGTTGGAATAAACTTCTTCTTCTTGGTGCCTTTTTATAGTTAGCACCCCACACTATCTGGTTCATGACTTTTTTGGCTTTCCTACTCTCCCAGCGGGTATTGTGGTCTTACAAATGAAACCCAGGTCACCCTATTAAGTATATTTGTAGAGTAAATACACAGCTAGTGGTACAGGGAAAATGAAAAATGCCCCTTTTGATAATTTTTCTTTAATTGTTCTTCCTAAGAGATGAAATTGCATTTTAATGAATTTTTAGTTTTCAAATTGAAATTCAAAAATGAAAATTGGTAGTTTTAATTAGTGATATTCAATTTTCAAATATAGAAGTGAGAAATGAAAGTTGTCAGTTTGATGTAATTTTTTCTGTGCTTTTAGATTTGGAAATTGGGTTGTGGAATATGTTACATGAACTGTTCACAACACAGACAACACAGACATTTTATTTCTCGGTTTTCTAAGAAAATATTCATTGTCTAGTAATTGGTGGTCGCGGTTAAAACACAAGTATTGCACTAAAACTTTTGAATCGAATAACTGGAAATGTCACACCATTTTGAAAGACATTTGGACTTAATTTTACCCATTTTTGTCTCGCTCTTGTCTCCGTAATAACAAAATCTACAAGATCATTGTTAATAAACTTTGAAAGAAAAATAATGCCAAAGGATTTTCTGGTTCTGTTAAAAGATCAAAAGGCAAGGTCTTGAAGGTCAAGTTGCATGCGCATTCATAACTATTGCATATCTTCAATGGTTTCATCTTTGCCAGTTAATCTCTCTCTTCTGAATTGTTTAAATTGCTGGCTAAAATATCTTCATCTTGTTCTCTAGCATCTGCATCAAAAATTTCATCGTTTTTTCAAAAATTGAAGGAAACTCATGATAACAAACTTCTTCGTGCATCACTGCCATGTCGAATTTTCAACTAACGATACATGATCTCCCTCATTGTTAGTGAAATTATATGCGTAGTAGGTGTAATTTGATTGGCTGTTTATTATTTTAATAAGAAAAACAAAAGAAAGAAATTTTAAAATGTGTAGGGGAGGGGAAAGGCACAGGAGTGGAATCGTCTCTGTCCATGTTTTTCCATTTCAGTGTGTTTATGAAACTTGAAACTAAATTCAGGGACTGATTGTTTTGTTTCGATTGAAATGTGTTCACTGCAATTCATGTCTAACATTGTAAGTGGGAAAAACTACACTGAACTTCATTAGAAGAGTGTCAAAATCAATTGTCAAATGTTGTTCTATAGAATTTCCTGAATCAGAACCCAGAGTCTACACAGATTCAGTAGTTCATGTTCATCACACTGACTGCACCATGTTATTTTCTATAATTATTTTCAGGACTGTTGTGAGATGTCAACTGGACCCTCGAGCATCAATCATGAAGCAACTGATTGCTGCTGCAGTGTTGAGCAACAACAGTCAAATGATGAAACAGGAGAGAGTGATGTGAACCGGGAGGATGATGAAGCTGAGCTGTCATCAAACAGATCTTCGTCTTCAAATGAGGAGCAGCTGGTGTCAATACCTAAGCTTCCCCCAGGAGACTCTGCCGTTGATGGTCCACAGTTTTCTGGTGGAGATCCACCAGGGCCATTTGATAGCGAACAGCAAGTTTCAAATGGCAAGGTTGGTGAGGGTGATGGTGATGATGAAAATTTAAATAAGGATGAAGAACAAGGTTCGAGAGGACAAATTGTTACACAGTCTGGCAGAGAAGGTTAGTGTTAGTACTCATTCATTATTTGTAACCATCTTTTGAAGAATATGACATAACTTGTTCAAAAGGTCACCCTTTTTCCAAAATAGTTTTGGATTAAGAAACATTTAAAGTGCTAAATTTCTCACTTCACTTAAGCTACCACATGGACTCAATTGTTTAGTGGTTAATGATTTTATAATGTTTTAATCGCAGTTAATAACTCCCTTTGCTACAGAAACCCCAGGAGATGGTTCAGAGAAAGACAGTTCTAGTGAAAATACTACTGATCCTGGACCATCAGGAGGCAACGAAACATCAGAGGAGTAAGTGCAGCAACTTAAATTGTAAACAACAAGTTTTACAATCAGTTAATTTTCTGTTCATTTCGGTCAGTCTCGTCATCAGTCATCATCTCAAAAAAATAATTATGCCATAAAATAATTAGACAATAGTTATAATTTAATCATTAAAGAGATAATGATGTTGATGAAGACAGTGAGAAATGACAATAACAATGGTAAGTATATGATGGTGATATTATATGATAAATGTTTAACCACTCAAATCCTAGTAAAATGAGTTGACTACTTGTAAAATGGTTTAAACACCAAAGAATGTTATAATCTACAGCTCTGACAAGAGATCAAATTCGTAGTTGTTAAGCTTCACTCTGTGTTGTAGATTGTCATAAATTAATATTATACAGGTTCAAAGCAATCATTATAATGGGCTAGTAGTTTGATAAACATTGCTAAAAGAGGACTAGTGACGAAAAAAAATACTCAAAATCTTTTATGGCTCTCGAGATATTAACAATGATTTAAAATTCTCATCTGATGACATTAGTTTGGGCTGCTGGTGTATCACAAGGTAGACAGATAATCAGTGCATTTCTGGCTCAAATTTATCCAAAGGTTATGGATTGGCAGCAGATTTAAGGAAAACATCAAATTTGTTGGAACCATACATGATGTCATCAGTCAAGAATAATTTTAAATGTTTAAATGAATATCTCAAGAACCATAAAAGACTTTGACATTTATTTTCACCACTGTTCCTCTTTTAACAAAGTTGATCAGGACACTGAAGTAGGTTGTACAATTTTTAATTCATATGCAATTTAAAGTTTGTTTTGTTATTGGTGATCAAACTTCATTTTTTCAGTAGTTTTCTATTGTTATGGTAAAGAAGTTTTAGATATTGACAAATTAGTAGTGAAAGCTAAGGGCCAAACTACACTTCCCTAAGCAAGACACTTAGGGACTTGCGACTAGACTTTAATTGAAAGCTGCACATCTTTTCCTTTTTTGATAAAATTAATTAAAAACTATAGAAATTCTGGGAAGTTATCCAAAACTATTTACAGAACATGATTCTATGGTCACAATTCCACCTTGCTGAAAATTTGAATATGAACAAAAATGAAAAAATATTAACAATTTTTATTATATATTAAGCAATTGAAATCAACATGTTGTCTGCAAAATTGATAAGTCAGTTGACAAGGATCGCCTTTCAGAACCTGCGATCCCAAATATTAGACAGTTGGAAGTGGAGCCCCCTGTTTCTGTTTAGGGAGGGTGTCTCAACATGCTCTTAGATGAAGGATGGACTATTGTTGACATTCACTCTCAAATCGTTGTAAAAGTTAATACTGGAGTGTATTTTGCATAATAAGATGTAGTACCTTGACTTTTTTTTGCTCTCTTCTCCCGTTTTCTTCCCTTTTTTTAAATCAATGTCTAATGGTTCCATTGTGTACCAGTAGTGACTATGACCACTCCTACTTAGAACTTTTTTCGGACTTGAAGCTAACTTGTGTTTTTCTTTTCTTACTTCCAGGCAAATGCTTCACAAAATTGGATCTGATGACGTTCTGGATGAAATGGGATAATTTTACCGCATTGAATCTTTTGTAACCTGGCCTCATTTGTTTCCTATTAGCTTTGATTATAGAGACTTGATTGTCTATAAAAGTAGAACTTGCATTGAGTAACAAAATGTGAAGCTAGTAAATTTAATTTTTAGACTGTAGGGCTTTAAAACCATTGCTAAGAAAATCAAATGTTAACACACATTAGTCTTTGATTTCTGTGTTAATGTACAAACTTTTGGTTGGACCCTATCCCTAACACCATCTCTACCCCACCAAAACCCCATCTCTACCCCTTCCTCTACCGCCCAATTCCACCTCCATCTCTACACCTATCTCCAACCAACTTCAACTCCACCTCTACCCCTATCTCCTCTTTCTTCTCCATCCCACCATTGCCCCATCTCTATCCCTACCTCCAACCCAAAATTCACCTCCATCTCTACCCAAATTTTCTCTTCAATCTTCACCAGCACCCCAACCAATCCCCACCTCTTCCCCTGTCTCCACCCCACTAACACCCCTTCTCTACACCTACCCCATCTCAAATACCATCTCTACCCTCTTTTCAACCACATTCTCAGAAACAAAATATTTCCATTGAGTAATTTTAGCAGACTAGAGGAAATCGTTCTAATATAAGTCTGATATTTAAAGTGCCTATAAAACGAAAAATTTTTTTGAGCCCATGTTATTATTATCACGTTTTAACTCAAAACTGTTCGGTTTGTGTTGCGTCCTACCCGTGTCTTACCTTTTTTCTGCAATCGAAAATCGTATTTCCGCGCGCGGCTATGACATAGTAAACGTAATGGCGGACCAGATAAAGAAGAAAGCGAAGAAAGGCGGAAGTTGTTCCGTAGCTGGGCGCCTAACGATGTTAGTTGAAAAAAAAAAAACACCGGGTGTATCAATGCATTATTTCCCGACTACTGTTTACTACGTCATCTCGTCTCCAGTCTTCCTACTTTATGGGAACCACTTTTGTGCCAGACTTGTCTTTTTTTCGGAGACAAAAAAAATCGCATTTCATGTTATTTTTGCAGTTTTTTCTCTCTAATGCCTTTTAAGACATGATAAGCTACAATATTATGAAAAACTTTCGTTTTATAGGCCTTTTAAGCTAATTCAATGTCAACAAGTTTATTAATTCCTCTTCTCCTTTCGTATTACAAGTATTTTAGCAGTTTTCATTAAAAATAGTTTTAATTGTTTGAATTTTGAAATAAAGTTGGTTGATTATACAACGTTGTAAGCAGGGCTAATTTGTTTTTTTTTTTGAGGGGGGGGGGGGAGAGAGAGGCAAGGAGGACCTCCCACCTCCTATACCATTTATATCTCCTGCCTCCTGGCCTTCATGGCCCTATTCCGATCCTTTTTGATGTTTCTTCCGTATCCCCCCTGCCACGTGATATCCTGCCTTCCATCCTTGATATCCCGCATTCCGCTCTTCGATCCATATCGTGCTTCTAATACTCTTTTCCCCGGGGTCCCTCCCCTCTTGGTAGATATATTCGAAGACGTGTTGTTCCCCCCACAGAAAAGGAATCAACGTGTCTTCAAATAATTTATATCTACCAAGCAGCCTAAAAATGGCACAAAAACTGGAACAAACCATACTAAGAGAACACACAGATAAGTGAAGTTTATTTCAAACTAAGTAGGAGCCTACACGTAATAATTTCTCATACTATCTTTACGGTAGCTGTTACTTATGTATTAGTAACACTAAGTACTTGAAGTTGTTTGTACCACAAAAAAAAGGCGAATTTTTCGTTTGGGAAACCTGTGGTAGCGTCCTGCGACAAATCATGTAAGGCAGTTCTACGGAGCCCAGTTAGTACCACTTATTTATCCTCTTCAACTTCCTTTTCACGATTTCTATTTTTATAAAACGACCTGTTACTTTTTTGTCACGAGTTCAACTTTTTTTTCACGACTTCAACTTTTTTGCACGACTTCAGCTTTTTTTTATACGACTTCAACTTTTTTCACGACTTCAGCTTTTTGACACGACTTCAGATTTTAACACAACTTAAATTACGAAAACTCCAAATATTACGAGAATTTGATAATTCAGCCAGTCAAGATCGCCTTAACCGAAAATTACTAAAACTCCAAATATTAGGAGAATTTCATAATTCAGCCAGTCAAGTCCCCTTAATTAAAATTACGAAAACTCCAAATATTAGGAGAATTCGATAATTCAGCCAGTCAAGATCGCCTTAACTAAAATTCCGAAACTCCAAATATTACGAGAATTTCATAATTCAGCCAGTCAAGATCCCCTTAATTAAAATTACGAAAACTCCAAATATTAGGGCAATTGGATAATTCAACCAGTAAAGATTCCCCGGCTTAATTTGGGGTTTTCGTAATTTTAGTTAAGGGAATCTTGACTTCGTAATTGTAGTTAAGGGGATCTTGACTGGATGAATTATCAAATTCTCCTAATATTTGGAGTTTTCGTAATTTTAGATTTTAGTTGAGGGGTTCTTGACTGTTTGAATTTTAAATTTCTCGTACAATTTGTTAAAGCTTTTTTTTTTAGTAATTTTCGTTTATGTAGTCATTTCTGACAATATCTCAGTGCTCTGTGTAGGAATAGCCGGACCTCGGATTTTATTTAGATTTCTTCTTTCATTTGTAGAAATTTTTGGGCAAAATTGAACCGTTTTGTTCTTAAAAATTGTTCTTACGAAAAAAGTGTGACTTCTTTCAATTCCATTGGCATTAGAGTTAGAGAAATTAGAGAGCGAAACTGGGTTTGGCCGGGGGAGGGAGTACCCCTATATATTTACTAGGGTGTGGTTTTTGAGGTTTTGTGTCTTATGGAAGAATTAAGTCAAAACAATGGTGTTTTTAAGGAACCCAATTTTGTCGGGGGATGTTGTGGGGGGCGGCACAGACCCCCCTACCCCACCCCCACCACTTTTTCAGAGCTCTATTTCTCAAAACCTGATTCAGGGGTATTGTATTATATTATTGTATTATGGACTCCTCTCTCCACAAGGAAGGCGCTGGTGCAAGCACTTTATCAATATCTATTTTACTGAACATGATATTTGCTCCCGAAATTCAGCCTTTTTGAAAAAAGG
>JAOBRD021081484.1:0-27963 GCA_027575215.2 Hydrozoanthus sils | reverse complement strand
TAGGAGGGGGGGGCTTGACAAGGAAAAATGGGGTGGGCCAGCAAGTTCGAGCTTAGCAAAGGGGTGGGTCACCCCATTTTTCAGCCATTGGCAGGGGTTGGTCATGATAGTTTCTGGCTTGGCTTAACTTAATAAATACTTATAAGAAAATTTACAGAGATAAAACATGTCATAAGTACTGTCAGTACTGTTTATATAATATACTTCATTCTCTTCTATTTTAGCAGTTATAAATTTAGTTCTCTTTTAGTTTGTTTAGTTCTCTTTTTGTGGTAGTAGTTCTACATTTATTTTTTGTATAATAACAAAATGCTCTGCCTCACCATATAGATACAATATCTTTCTGAAATTAGCTTTTATAAACCATCAATACTTTAAAAAAGTAAAAAAGCTGTACAATATATTCTGTTGATTTTAAAATAGTACATAGAATTTGTACAAGTGAAAGTATTTTTTACTAGTTTGAAATATAAACCTGTCTAATTGATCACTGAATGATATATGTTATTGAAATATTGTATCAACGTTTTTTTTAACCTTTTAGATTGCATCTGGTTGTAACCGTATTAAACATATGGCAGAGTATTGACCATTTTTGCTTGATTAAGATTGGTGTACTCTTTTTATGTTGTACTGGTACTCTTTACTACAGATAATCAAAAGACCCCTTGGGTCAATTCGGAATGCAATGGATTCGACTCCCAGTGCCGGACCTTATGTCAGGATCTTACAATATTATTTTAAACTAAGTTCAGTTAAACTGAAAACTAGGTGCTACCTTTTCTCTAACATCTGCAAACAGTTAGACCTTCGCGTCTTCTCGGATAAGGACGTTAAACCGTAGGTCCCGGGTGGCAGACCTCGGGTCCTATTGTCTGTTCTCCCGTGAATCCTTGAGTCAAAATGTCGTAAAATAAAACATAACAATTAATACTTAACCGACTGTCTCGTAATTATCATCATAACCAATTTAGTGCGTTCACTTTGTCATATCTTATTCGTGAGACAATCGAATAAGTATTCTTTTGTTATTTAGCCTCCACGATGAACAATCCCATTCACTTTATTGTTTCGGTTTTATTCTTCTTTTTTAGAGAATAAAATCAAAATCTGTAAGCTATCTGATATTAGTATTTACCAAAACAACCAATATCCATTTTCACGCGCTCTAATTGGCTCCCGTATCTCGCAATGCCCATGACTATTAGTTGATTTTGAGGCGGTAGTCAAAATGGCGTCGCGTTACACGTTATAGACGAGGAATGATTGCTTTAAAGAAAGAACCATTCCCGAAAACACGAAGAGGACAACAAGATTTGGTTTTAATGGTTAGGACAAAAATTTTTTCTTCCAAAATCTGCTTAAAATCCACGACATTTATGTTCTTCAAAAAACCCTGAAGAATGTAAACGAAACTCAAATGTACACGAAGCGCGCGTGGCTAGAAATAGAAAAAATATTTTTTCCTTTCTTTGAAAAATGAAGCGCATTTTATCCCTATCTTCTGGTAAATACTAAATCATCAATCCCCCTCAGGGTCGGTGCCTAGCTCTAGATATCCACCGCTATTCACCTCCCCTTCTGGGGATCGTTAATTATAGCACTTTGTTTTCACTCTCTTGCTCCTTGGATCTGTTGCGTAACTCATCCCGTCCCCCTCCCCTCTCGTTTTGTTTGTTGTAGGCCGCTTAACCATTGGTTACACTGCACAAGACACACTTGGCAGTTTGTCTTAGAACAATATTTTCTCTAAGTATAAAAGTTCTCAATACCTTACCCTGCTTTAATTTCGGTAATTCTAAAAACTGCCGTGATTTTTATCGACAGTAGATGTAGAATTGTTCTAAAAATACTTCTCGGTTTGAAAATTACCCCATAAAATACCAATTGAAATTTGACTTTTTTCTCTAAATAGCTAGCAGGTTGGCACTAAGACCCTCGTGTTGCGCTGAACGTGTTTTGCAGTGCATAAAGGCGCGCGCGTAATTGGACGTTCCGCAAGGGACTTTTGTCTTAATTTCTTATCAGTACGCATGTTTACCAAAGCAGTCTAATAGCTTCGCGTTTCTCAAAACTAAAAAAAGGCTCTTGGTTTAACACCAGTTTTCCTTTAACAAGCCCTAAGAAATACCGGACTGACTATTTTAACCCCTAAAAATATGATGGTCATACCTCCCACCCCAATATAGGGAGTGCCCCTTCCTGGGGGAAGTCCTCGACTGCCTATTTTTTGTTGCTAACCTAAACTCGTCCACTTTCAGCCACAAGACGATTACTCTGTGTTGTTCGAGGACACGTCGTATGCGGATGGCTATTCCCCGCCTCTGAACGTCCCCCAGCGCTATGTTGTTTCCGTCAAAGAAACCAAGAGAAGATAGCGCTAGAGATCTGCACAGCCGTCCGCTGTAAATTTTAAACTCCAAATACGCCACGTGGCGCACTACTAAACTCTTCTAATACAACTAGAGGTCATACTCTTTCTGTTTCCAGTTTAGGAGAAGTTTGCTTTTCATCTTAATATATTGCTATGGTTGGTCGTTTCCCATTTTCTCATTACCATCTCTTAAATTGTATTAATTTGTAAGGAGTTGTAAAAAAAGGCTGGATGTGGCCGAGGGGAAAAAAAATAAAAGACAAGATTGATTTTGAACTGAGCCTAGACCGACATTTAACCGGAGGTGTGCTGGAACAAAATAGACGGTTTAACAAACGTGCTTCTCTTTCTAATTGACATACAAATTCAAAGTTCTGGCTTTCCATAATAAACCTCTTTTGAATAAATAAAACTAAAATGTTAAATAAAGTTCTTATAATAAATTTTTAAGTTGTAATTTTCCAAAGAACGTAAGAACTCGTCAGTTTTGCCAACCTAGCTTCCACTAGGGGCTAGCCTGCGACTGGTAGGGTCTCTCTCATTCGCTTAACACTATGGAAGCAAACATCTCAGCTTTTTGGGTCTCATTTTGGCGCCGAGTACTGTGAAAAACAGGGCGAAGAACGGGCGGTATAGTTTAGCTGACGAGAAAGCGGCATCGAGAATTAGTGGAAGTATTCCTTGAAAACTTAAAATTTATGGAAGCTCGTGGAAGTAGTAATAAAAATACGGAATGGAACTCATTTTTTTTATTCGTCTAACAGCTACAATAATATCATGCACCAAACTTAACTTTATTTTCAAACATACTCTGTCATTAACTGGTAAATCGTTTAACCATGATCCGCTTTGCCAAAAACGCAATTTAACATTCCGAAATAGCGACCTGTATAGCTACCCACAATTCTTAGTGCGTAAGCGTCTAAAATTGCCCATAGAGAAAAGAGAAAAACTTAAATTCGACACACACTGTTATGGTAAACGAAAGAGTTTCACCTTCGCCATCTCTGAGCAACCTTTTGCGGTCTTAGGGAAAAGGTCAAAACAATGGTACTTCCTTGGAACCCAATTTAGGGGGGTGAGGTATTATGTGCCGCCACCCACCACCTTTTTTCAAAGGTTGAATTTCACGAGCAAATATCATGTTCAATAAAATAGATATTGATAAAGTGCTTGCACCAACGGCTTCCTTGTGGAGAGAGAAGTCCATAATACAATAAAAACCAATGCCCCTAAATCAGGTTTTGAGAAATTAAGCTCTGAAAAAGTGGTGGGGGTAGGGGGTCTGTGCCGCCACCCACCACCCACCACCCCCCCCCCGACAAAATTGGGTTCCTTAAAAATACCATTGTTTTGACTTCTTCCCTTAAGCACGCAAAGCATTTTGGTAAAATATACTGGTGCCATCTCTTTCGGAACGGTCGATTGTCAATAAAGAGAACTAACTATTTAGAAAGGATATTGATTCGAGTCTTGGTTTGAAGATTGAAACTCCTATAGACAGCTATTTACAATGGCGAGGTCCAAATTTTAGTTTCGGAGTAAACTTTACTTAGGCAAGCATATAAAAACGAATAAATATAAACAAAACTTCAAGTGGTTAAGCTCCAGTTTTCCTTGACCGGTTGAATCAAAACATTTCGTACTTCATGATGTTGAATCCCATTTTGCCCAATAAAAAAACTGCATTCAACAGCTTGCAAGTACAGTTCGAGTAAGCGGGGTTCGAAATGACCGAGTTTGTATTTATAGTCAAACTCTATTTGTACTTTTGTATTGTATTTTGTATTTATTTGTATCAAATCCTGAGGAAAATTGGATTTTGCGGGGAATTCGAAATACCGGGATTCAACTGTATCTCTAAAACTTATTAGGAAGTTTAAAATACGAGGACGAGGACGACGACGGCAGAGAATAATAGTGAATACAATAGCTGCATGTTGGAATGCGTCGTGCTGGCCACCTGCTTGCCGTTGTCTAGAAAACTACAACGTGAAAAGCTCGGTTTTGAAGTTTTTACGGCTACGAGAACGACCTACAGAAAATTTTGTCAATCTTCGTTTACCAGTAAGATAACAACTTTAACCTGTTTCTGTTCATGGAACGTAACTCAGACCAAAGAGAAAGCAAATCAGCCATGCGTGAACGAAGTGGGCAAACAAGAAATGCGTTTTTGTAAGCAGTCGATATTGTTGCACTCGTATCTTAAAACTTCTTATTCTGAAAGCAGTGCAAACCGAATCTTAACCCGCACTATACCAGTAGCTATGAGGGCGCTGCATCAGGCGAGTCCGAACCAATTTCCTCATCGTCACTAAGCGGCTCGTAATGCTCTGACAGAAGCGGTACGAAATCTTGTTGCCTAGGCAATGAAGAACTTCCAGGACTTGACGTGATATTTGTGTGTACCTGTTGTATTGGGGAAGAACGAGCGCTGTTCGAAGCTGAGCCCACGTTGATAGACAGTGCTGAGAAAGGATAACGCTGTAAGGGCGGCAACGATGCAAAATGTGGCGGAGAAGAGGCCATTGATTGGAGCCACTGAGAGGGCCACGAGGGTCCAGGTGATATCCGATCGTCTTCTGATTCGTGATTGGGTATTTCTGGAGCAGCTGGAGATATTGGTTCGGCATGCGGTAAGTACGAATCAGTAACATCCTTTGCACTGATATTTTGTCTTTCAACCTCGTTAGAAACGTACAGTGACATCGAAGAGTTTTGTGATGATGGAGTGTGTGGCCATCCTGGCGTGTGTGGCGACCCTGACGTGTGTGGTGACGATGGACTGTGTGCAGACGACAGAGTGTGTGGCGATGATGGAGTGTGTGGAGACAAAGGCGTGCGCGCTGGTAGTGACATATGTAATGACGATGAATTGTGTTGGGGCGATGATTGCGACTGATTTGAGAGTGGGGATGCGGGCTCACTGGACGTCTGATGGCCTCCAGACAAAGAAGCACGACTGGCTGGTGAAGTTGCCTTACTAATCGAGGAAGTTATATCATCATCTGGCAGAGGTTGTGATACAAGGTTACATGCTTGGGGAAAGCGATCCGCTGATAGTGTAATACTAATTTCGTTTTCAACTGTATCTTCGGTTTCACTGTCTTCCAGTTCACCCTCTTCCCTTTCGTCAACTGCAACCATTGCCTCTAACGTCACCTTCGGTTGCTCTGAGCTATTCTCGTCTTCACATCTGTTATAATCACTGTGTTGATTATTGTTGCTAGCATTATCACCTTCAATGATTTCTCCACCAGTATTACTACTATCGTCATGAAGATCACCATAATCACTACCATCACCATGAATAAGGGCATCGTCCTCGTCATCACCAGCAACACTATTACCAACAGATTTAGCAGATTTAGCATCCTCGTCATCACCAGCAACACTATTACCAACAGATTTAGCATCCTCGTCATCACCAGCAACACTATTACCAACAGATTTAGCATTGTTATCCTCGTCATCACCAGCAACACTAATACCAACAGCACTAGCATTGTCATCCTCGTCATCACCAGCGACACTATTACCAACAGCACTAGCACTGTCATCCTCGTCATCACCAGCGACACTATTACCAACAGCACTAACATTGTCATCCTCGTCATCACCAGCAACGCTATTACCAACAGCACTAGCATTGTCATCCTCGTCATCACCAGCAACACTATTACCAACTGCACTAGCATTGTCATCATCCTCATCACCAGCAACACTATTACCAACAGCACAAACATTGTCATCAGCGGTTTCTTGCAAGTAAGTGTTATGAGATGACGAAATACTTGGTTCAACCTCAACTTCTAACGTTTGCTGAGTTTCCTGTAAAACTGATTTAGAAAAAATTACTGGGCTATTAGGTTGGACTTCTGATGAGTCACTCTGAGTGGGAAGATAGTATCCACCAACAAATGTTTGAACATTACATAAATTCTCATCGTTATAGCTATTTTCTTCTAAACTGTCTGGCAGCGGAACAACATTCTCCTCAACAAAACTATCACTTTGTTGCGCCTTGTAATCTTGACCATCCTCTTCATCTGAGGAAGAAACGGTTGGTAGGGAAGCAAAAGGGGCCTTGCTGTCATTGCTTGAGTCTGCTTTCCCTGCCTTTTCAAAACTAAAGCTACTATCGATACCTGAAATATCCTCCTTGTCATCATCAAGATCTGTTCTAACTTGCTCACTTGTAGTTGCTTCCGAGCTACAGCGAACAGGAGTAGAGGAAATTTGAGATTCTGCACAACTTGTGATAGCATTTCCTACTGTCTCTATTCCTGCTACGTGCTCTTGTTCACCGCAAGCTGTTGAATGCAGGGATGGTTCTTTCATCAAGTCGTTTATAACAACTGAGCTGTCTGGTATCAGTTCTTGGTGCTCTCCAACGTGTTGAGCGAGATCACTAGAATCAAGATCATCTTCAAAAGATCGAGACCTACGGTTAACTGTCTGAGGATCACTACTGCTTTCAACTTTTTCTGCGCTGTTAGACTCTTCCATTTGAAAACTTTCACCCGAACCAGTACGATACGAAGCGGAAATGATAATTTCTTGTGACGTCACTGCTTGGAAAGAGGATGAGGATGACGAATCTATCATTTGCAATGCTGGTATGAGTTCATCAGGATTTCCCTGCGTTCCTTCTGTTTTTCTTTGCTCATCTTGGTGTGAGGTCATTTGGACATCTCGTGTAGGAAAAACTTCTTCCTGTAGCAAGTTGTTTTCTGTTGAATCGACTAATGCTTTGGGAAATCCTTCACTTGGTTCTTGTGACTGCAATGGTTGTTCGACATCAGTGGAGTCTTGGTGGTCACTGCTAGTGGGAAAGTCTAATCTCTCTTCTGCTGAACACGATACTTTATACCAGTCGTACCTTTCTTGATCCACACATGAATGTCCAGCTTCCTCTTTGTCAGTTGTGGTTGTAGTCCCACTCAACTGGTCTAATTCTGAAAAAGTTCTGCTACCAGTATCAGCTGCATCTGGGTTTTTTGACCCATTTCTTTCCAGTTGATGATTATCTCCCTTTTCTCCACGAACTGCAGCAGTTGAAGAAATTTCATCTCCACTGTCAAAAGAATGCTCTCGTTCTTCTGCAGAAAGTGTTTCACTATCACTTATATCATGTTCCCGAATAGAAGAAACAATTATGTTTGGTCTGGCAACATCTGAGTAAGTTGTCTCATGGACTGGTGAAGATGAAGTTGTAACTTGTAATGACGCATCAGTTTTGCAACTGGAAGTTACCGCAGCTGCTTGGTTTGACGCATCGCGTTGAGGATAAAGGCTCAAGCTTCTGCTATATCTGTTTGTTTCAATATAGGAAGAAACACACGGATCATCATTTGCTTTATAAGTTCGGCAGGCAATTGCTGTATATGAGGTGGGCAAAAGGGGAGCAGTAGACTTCTGTGAAGGCATTTCTGAGCTCTCCCTCCTGATACTTTCAACTTCCTCTGAGCTTCCCAACTCTATATCTGTATCGCTATCAGTATCGTCTCCCTTTTGCTGTCTTGGATATTTCTCTTTATTACCAAATAATGTTACCGGTGCATCAGAACCATATTGGAGCACATGCGCTTGTTGATGTTCTTCCCCTTGGAACTTTGCTCTCTCTGAACCAAGGAGATACTCGGAAAAAGATGAGGATGGAACCTGTTGTCGTTCTTTGTTTTGAACACTCTTCACCCAAGAAGTGTCTACAGAAGAATCAGCAGTTTTACCACTGTTAACTCGTCTTTCATGCACTTTATCTTCCTCACGAGAAGTCTTTAATGGCGGAGTTCTACTGTGCACTTCAGATGGAAATTCTTCATCCTTATAAAATGAGAGATTGGCGGAATACGTTACGCATCTGGAGGGACCAGGTGATTGCCTCTTTCTTGTAACATCTGCTTGTTGAGATGGAAATGGGCGCAGGATTTCTTCTGGAAGGTAATTAGGACTTTCAGCAGGAAGGTGATAAATGTGTTTTGGATTTGGTGGTTGGGGGTTGGATATTGACTGATCCTGCGAGTGAACACGTGATCCAGGGTAATAAGTACCGGAAGGAGGTCCCAGATAGGTCACATTTTCAAAAATGTTTCGATTAACAGATTGAGGGGGATCTGCCTGGGAACGCAATCCCATGGATGTTAATTGTGGTGAGTGAGAGACAACACCCAATGGCTTTTGTTGGGCATAGCTTAGTTCAGGACTTTTGTTTAAATGTGTATAAGCTACAGATGTTATTGGAATGTAAACTTGTTTTGAGAGCTCTATAGTATCAAGATTAGGACTCTTCTCATTCCTTGAAGATGGAACTGGATTACATGAAATCAGTGGAGGTGGCCCAACTGGACTGGTTACCTCTCTTGATCCTTGATTTGAATTGATACCAGTTGGTGTTGAAACGCTATGAGGTACAAGCGGGGGTGGTTGAGTAGCAGGTGGAGAAGAAAGAAGGTCAGAGTTACGGGTCAATGACGACTGAAAGTTTGTCACTTGGGTTGCCAGACTCTGACTAACCTGTGAAGATGTCTGGGTCATATGAACTGATGAAGGAATGTGATCGATGTTTGTTTCTTCTTTAGTAGAAACCGTGACCTGACCTGAAGATGCAGATGGTTCTTGAGCTCGAATTCCGGTGATTGGCATCAGTGGTGGTGGTTTTGGAACAAGCCCTGTGGAAATACCATAGCGTGGTGAGGAAACTGAGGAGGGTGAACTTGTTGCTGGACTTCTCGTGGCACATGCTCTTGTTGGTGAAACAATCACAGGATTGGTATTTGATTGGTCACCAAGTGGAGATTCTTGCATGCGTGTTGCAACAGAAAAACCTTCAGCTACTTTTTCAGTGGATGAAGTTGAAGGTACTTTCTCAGCCCTTGCTGCAACTTCAACTAAGGTTGCAAATGCGTCTATTCCAGATTTTGTTTTCTCTGTCTCTTCTGATTTAGCATGAACATTTGTTGGTTCAGACTTTATGGGCGACCTTCTATCTTGCTTTGTTTGTATAATAGCTGAAGAGGGCTCCGGGAAGTGTGATGACCCAATTTTGTCTTTTCTGACTAGCTCAGGTATCACCGCTGCCCTGCTGCGGATTTCATCCAAGGTGGCTGGCTTTGGAGAATGGCTTGTCATGTATGCAACAGTAGGAGACAGACTTTGTGCTTGGTCTACCTGCGACAATTGCTGCTTTTCTGGTGGTGTATGCATGCGCGGGTACTTGTTGGCTTCTGTTGGAGGACAGCTTGATCCTGTTCGTCGTGTAACTATGTCAGGAGAAGAGTCTCGAGCAAATGCTTTAGCTGCATAGCCCTGGATCACAAATGGATGTGCAAGTTCTTGTTCTGGTATATCTGCAGAACGAGGCCGAGCATGAGTTAGTTGCATTACCTGACTATCAGGTGTTTTCATATGGCTACTCTTTCCATGTATGTTTGGTTGGAGATGTGAATGGCCAAAGTGGCCAACTTGGCTGGGTTGCCTGGAATGGGGGGGCAACATCAACTCCTCCAAAACTCTGTAGCTAGATACACCAGCTGGTCTTTGTGTTCCCATATGGTAGGAGCGGCTGTGTTGTGATGTAACTGCTGGATTGCGCTGACCATGAACAGCGTCCCCATTAACACCATGACCTGCCATGTCTCTCATGCGTAGCTGATGTGCAACCAAATGGGATGGTAAGGAGTATTCACCATGAGGATATGGGTACTCTAAATACACGAAGGGAGTGGCTCCCATGGAATGAGCATGCGCATGAAGAGCGGCCGCAGCCTGTGCTTGCTGTATGATTTGTTGCTGCATTAAGGCATATTGCTGAGAATGATCGTTTCCACGAGGGAACTCACGCGGGGCTGGGACGCACACTGTTGGATGGGTACTGAATTTTCTAATTGCTTCACTCTGCTCATACACTCCCAGATTTGGGTCAGGTGCTCTTGGAGGAAAGTACCTTTCGTCTCTCTTATGATCCTCGTTTTTCTCTTTACCATCATGGGTCTGATTGTTCTCTTGAAGAGCAGACATGGCCATCGCTTTAAGCTGTGCTCGAGCAGAAGAGTTACCTGTTGTTTGTCCGGGTACACCAAATAAAGAAGGTTGCGACTTCAATTCTACTGTATTGTAAGGTGAACTGTTTTCCTGATCGCGAGTCAGATCCACAGTAACTGGGCGTTTGTTTTCTGATACTGGAATTCGATTATCACGAGGACTTCTCGCTCTTGAAATAAACTCACGAGAAGGAGGCCTATCTAGATGATAGGGGGATAGCTTTGGATCTTTAACATGCTGTAATAATCGCTCTCGGTATTGCTGTTCTTCTGATCGTGTCAGAGATGCAGACTCAAGCGCCATATCAGTGGACTTTTCGGGAACACTGGTCACATTTTCACGGGATGGAGATACCTGAATCAGTGGAGGTGGGGGTTTAAGACTCATACTTGTGGTTCCTTGACCCCTCAAAATATCGCTACGTGTGTGGCCATGAAAAGATGGTGTGGGCAGACTTGAAGGGCGTACTTGCTCTTCTGTACAGTTGACATTCCCGTCTCGGTTTGGAGTAAGCCGATGACCTCGGGTAAAGAAAACATTATGTTATAATAAACATCTCTTACACCATAGAATTTTGCTTTATGTACTAAACGAAAAAAAATAAACGGAAACTCATCCAAAATGTTGAGTGTTTGGTGAGTCTCAGAAATCAATTTCTCCAGGTTTGAAATTTGGACAGTCAATCCTAAATCAAATCGGAAAAGAAGCTAGAATCTATTTTAAAATGGACCTGTCTTGCGTGGATGACATTATGAATGAATAACGAAGAAAAAATGCAAAAGAACATTGTAAAACAACTCGGGATATCAAGCAGACTTTAAATAAAGTATGAGAGGTGAACAAACCTCAAAATTATCAAATAGAATGACCAAGTAGTATTTTATATACCTAGACTTTCGCTCAACAAGCACTGTGATCGGTTGATTCTTGGTCACGTACCAAAGTATCACGTATAACAAAGCATTTAATGTATAGTCCCTCGACTTCGTCTCGGGAAACATTGCGACTCTCGGGAAAACAAAACTAATTGTTTCCCTCGGGACTATACATTAAGTATATAGTATATCCACTTTTCATTAGTAAGGCATTTAAAACTTCTGTTTTTAAGAAAGCTTACCATGAAACTTACCAGGAGATGAGGAAGGCGAGGCAACACCAAATGTTGCAAGTCTCTTCAAAGCATTTGTTGCTAGTTCCTCAGCCCTCCTTTCCCTCTCTTTGTCTTCCAAATCTATGACAATCACTTCTGGCTTCCCCTCTGTTGCGCTGGAATATTGTCTGACATTGGCTTTGTCCATTTCTGCTCTGTGCATGTCTGTGAGATATAAATATATCTTCCTTATATAGATATCTTTAAATGCACCTACACAACTTTTTATGGAAAATTTGTTTCTTGTAACCGATCATACTGGTTGTTATATCAATTTAAAACGAATTTTTAATTCTCTGGAAAAAAAAACATGATTTGCCCAGATGTTTTGTGAAGAAATTTGAACTTCGACTCAAAATAAAAAAGCATCATTTAAGCCATTCAACTATAAATATTTAAAGCAGCGAAGCTGTTAAAATAAAATGCGTCTTTAGCCATTATCTTTAGCCATTCTTCAACCCAAGGTTGCAATTTCAAGGAAGCTGAAGTTCATTCATGCAGTTCTCAAGGGTTTTCAAGTAACTTATTTCAAATTGCAACGGTTTCTGGTAGCATCCTCATAGTTCAGACTTCAGTATTGTACAAGTCAAAGTATTGTCACACAAAATAAAGCTCTAACTGTTAAGAAAATAGTATACCTTATTACCTAAAATGTCGATTTCACTAATTTAACGCCCAAGAACACTAACGTAGAGGTAGTTAAGTCGGTTTCAAGAGGCCAACATTTTCAATTCTAGAATATAAACGTGATTTTTCAAGAAAACTAGCGCGATTAGAAACAACATTTTGTATTTTGACAAAACAAAATCTTTATCTGGGAAAACAGTACAACTTCTGAGCTTGTTAAATTTTTTGATAAACAAACATATACAGCGATAGATCTAGAATCTGGAAAGTGAGGGTCCATTGGACCCCTAGTTGTTGAAAATGGGGGTCCATTTACTGGATTTGGGGTCCTCATTAATATTCATGAATAATCCAGTTTTTTTGTTTCAATTGCCATATTTTTATTTAGCCCTGAATAAATCAAACAGTCCATTAGATGATATACGTAAAACTAATTTTTTTCTGTTGGACAAAACAGCTTTATTTTGAAAGGAACATTTTTGAAATAGAAACAGTTAATACATTAACTTTCTAGTTGAACAATACTTTGCAATTTAACATTTTTTACATGTGCTCACTCGACTAATAGTTGAGCCCGCACTGCGTTGTTATAGGAGGCACCGCAAAAACAAAAGTGGCAGCAAATTTCGAGGGAATTTTATTTTGTGAGTTTTGAATAATAACGGTGCTAACCAACTTCTTTTTCACTGAAACTACTTTGTGTCCGTTCGGACGCGCTAGTGTTAAGTTTTTGTGTCCAAATCGAAAATATTGTGTCCCTGGACGCAATGACACGCCCTAGATCTATCACTGCATATGGATACCATCATAAAACAAATCCACGCAAACGTTTTTGGTAAACAAACAGTCAAACATATGGATCTAGTGATACAATTAATCCAGTGTTTTTGGCATGCTATAAAATAAAGAAAATTGCTGTTAAAATTATCGCACCAGAAAATCAAAGCTGTCGAAATTAATGCCCTTATTAAAATCCCGCGTAATAACGCGCGAATTTTAGGTAATAAAGTTATATTAAAAAACTAAAAAGAAACGGGGTGTGCAGAACTTGTGCCTAGATATTGACCTAATTGAGATGAAAACTTGTGTAATATAGAAACAAGATGCTGTTGGGCTGAAGTGCTGTTGTAATCACCGAGAAGAAGGCTTGATCTACCATCATGCAAGAACTACTTACAAGGTCTTCCGGAAGTATTTAAAGCTGATAAACTTGCTTGGTATGCCTGTCCTCCATAAACAGAAACAACAGCAGCAGCCCTGCTGTGCTCAAGGCCATGTCCGGACTTCATGGTGTTGTTTGAACAAGCTACAGTATGCCCTGGCTGTTCATCCTGAAGGGTTACTTGCAAACCTTGACTGGCTATCTGGACATCTTGGTGATCTAAACGAGCATCCTGATGACTTCCATGGGTTTCCTGATGACTACTTTGAACACCCTTGTGTCCACTATGAATATCCTGCTGGCTTTCGTGGATACCCTGATGGTCACTTTGGACATCCCGCAGACTTCCAAGGCTATTCTGAAGACCACTAAGGGTATCCTGATGGCCTCCTAGAGTTTCCTGATGACCACTACGGGTATCCTGACGGCCTGCCAGAGTTTCCTGGTTAGCGTTATGGGCATCTTGTAGACAGCGATGGATGTTTTGATGGCTTCCCTGGACATCTTGACGACCACTAAGAACATCTTGCCAGCCTTCATGGATTTGATGGCTGCTATGCACATCCTGCTGCATATCTTGATTAAAAAGCCCTGTATGGGATCCTTGTGCTCGGCTTTGTCCATGATCTTGCGATATGAGCCTAGGTTGTGTAACAGTTTGAGTAGCTGGTGAACTCATCACACTTTGATTGGAAGTTGTCTGATTAGGAGACACTCTACCATAATTGATAACGCCAGGCACTAGTCTTGACCTTGGACCTGACAAACCCGGAGATGAGTAAGTTAGTACAATATGTGGCGTACTCAAAACCTTTGCATCACTTGAAGCACACTCGGTGACTGAACCAATTTGAGTTGTTGTACTTGTCATGGGGGAGCATGAAGCCTGTGTTGCTGCAATATGACTCTTTGGTGTGGAGACAATCACGCTGGTGGATGTGGGTTGCCTTGCACTGGCTGGTGAACAAGCACGGGCAGTGGACCGGGTAATAATTGAGGCACGGGGAGGAATAGCAGGAATGGGGTTAGGTTGACCCTGCTTTGCTGCATCTTCACTTTCATCAGTAACAGAATCCTCTGATTGAGTTCGTTGACTTTTATCTGACCTCTAAACAAAGAAAAAGTAATATACCTTATCCATAAATGGCGGCGATTTAAAAATCATTTTGACTGCATTCAAAGACGCCCTACTAGGCTCGTTTTGGGCAAAATTTTCTTTTGAAAGTTTGACTCAAGAATGAAGCTGGCAGCGCTAGTTTGAATGGAAACAAAAGAATATTAAAATTGCCGCCATTTATGAATGAGGTCTACACTGCATATTATTTTACATTTGTAATAAAAATTACTCTTAACTCTCGTTTTCAAAAAAGTAAAAACTTCTAGCTAAAGGGCAAACTAGGTTAACTCAAATACTACCTCAAGGCTGCCACACACTTAACAATTTTTTAACTGAAGGGCCCTGATTGTTTGTCGGGTATAAATCTGATCTGATCATAGCTAAACACAGACTAACCAATTTTTTGGCGCGAAATATACTGGTCCAGTGCCCAAGCCACATTGCACAAATTGTTTTCGTTTATTACATGCTTGCGATTTCATTTCCCATTGCCTGATGTGCAAAGTAGTTCAGACAAATTATCGGTAACTGCCACACAGTAGCTGACAATGGCTGATCAGATGTCATGGAATCTAACTTGTCAGAACTTCCTTCAAGCTGATTTTTTGTCGTAGACACAAAAATTTGGGCCTTTCAGACAAAAAATTGTGTAGTGTTTGACTGCCTTTAAACTCAGGTCTTGACCTCGAACATCTTTGTGAATGTTCAAGACAATCTAAGATCTTGTCTGCCTAAAAAAATGCTTTTTCTTAATATTCACAAATTCAAGCAAGGAAGAACTGAATTTCAAAATGAAACAATATACTGAGTTTTAAAAAACGTCTTTTCTCGCTGAAATTAGTTAATATTTGACTTCAGTTCGAGTCTAAGTCTGTGCATGTGTGCCAAAAATTATCTATTGTCAGCAGCATCTTGAATGAGAAAAAGGTCTTTTACCTTTGAAGCTTCGTGTTCTGCCACCACAGCTTCCAGGTGGAATTTCTTCTTGTAATTGAAATAGAAATTCTTGCACTGAGCGTCAGTTTTGGTCATGACCATACGGGAGATAGCTACCCAGTCACGACCATGCTCACGTAATCCTGCAACACAAATGAGTAATTTCAATCACTTAATTCTTCCAAATAGGCAAGTTCAACATTTCAGAAACATGTGCACGAGTCGGGATAAAATGTAAAAGTCATGAAACTTAAACAAACGAATGCAATGAAGCGGGATGGGAATTCATTATTATTGTTTTCTTAAGTTTGATGAATATTTCATTTTATCCCCATGCATGCTTGTGTTTCTGAAATTCCGAACTGGCTTATTGACAATATGAGTTTTAGTAAAATTACTCATGTTATTATCGAGTTTCAGTCAGATGCTCTCATTGATGGAGGCTGACCTATTATGCGGGCTATAATCACCTCACATGAAGCCAGCATGTGAACAAACTTTCAAATTGGATGCCTCGCATTAAGAGGATCTTTAGGTGAAGTTTCAAACTCTTTAATCTTGAAAAAAACGCTATTCTGAAAAGCACAAAGATTGTATAACATTTTTCAAAGGTATCACCATATCCTATGACAATTGTGCTAGTTAGTGAAAGATAAAACTCCAGGTGAAAATGCTTCAGATGTTGATATGTGCAACTGAGCAAGTAATAACAGTAAATACAATTTGTCTGCACTCTTTCTAGCTGACTTGTAATCAGTAAGGTAGTGCATAGTGGAAGAAAGGACAACAACGTTAGTAACTTACTTTAGTGGGAACACATGCGCCATAGCCATGCAGCAAGTTTCCGTTTCTCATTTTTATGCAAATTAATGTTTTAATACTATTCCTAGATTGTTGACGTCTAGAGTTAAAGCCTCTTCTGGAGTTTACATAAACACTATTTACCTTGCTTGGCAATCTCCATTTCCTTCTCTGTCCATCTCGCTGAGGATATTACTGTCAGCACCTCGGGTTGCTCTAAAACAGTAAAAAACGAGATTTAACAACCAGAGCCAAGCTTTCTGTGTATGGCTCTCAAGAACGGATTCAACTAATTGGTAGCATTAGTAGTAGTAGTAGTAGTAGTAGTAGTAGTCGCACTGCTAGTTGCAGCAGCAGCAATAGTAGTTGTACCAGCCCTGTTGTTCTTTATAGCAGCATCCATCCATGGACAGGGCCGTGTTAAGCCCTTGGTCTAATCTCCAGGACCCGGTTGTTCAAAAGCCGGTTGATTTTTATACTGGGTTAAGGAAAAATTCAAACAGTTATACCTTTACAATGAAAGGTTGGCTTTGCTAACAAACATGGCTCAGAGTTCCAAACAATACAAAATGTTAACCACAAACTTCCAAGTGATGTTAGTGAACAGATCGAATGAAACGCAAGGATGGATTGAAAACTTAACACTGGGTTACGGTTAATCAGACTTTGAACAACCTGGCCCTGAATACTATCCAGAGGACTTAAAAGAGTGGCCCTGTTTTTGGTTGGTTTGACAAAGACAGGGGAGAAGCAAAAAAAACATAATTATCACCATTAGAAATAATATTATAACCATCTCTTAAAATATGAAAAAAATAATACCTGAGCGAGTGCGTCCTGGAGTTGTCGTGGCCACTGTTACCGTAGGGGGTGGAACTCCCGTCACAGGAGGGTTAGTGTCAGCTTCATCACTTTCCTCTGCAGAATCAGTCATCTCGTATAAAGCAGAGTCTTCTTCAACATCTGAGCCATTTCGGTCATGACCATGACTGAAGCCAACAGAATACAAATAATGAACTAAACCAATCGCTCACAGTACTAGAACATGACACCTATAGGCGAGTTTCAGCTGACGTCATTGTTTACATTCTGCTTCATTAGCACACAACTAAAGTCACAGAAAGAACAGAAATAACAACTAACTTTAAAACTTGAAAATGCTTATCAAAATTAATGAGTGACTAAGCTTTCGTTTGTATAAATGTAGTTTCAAAGAAGAAATTACCACTCAAAAAAATGCAAAACTGCTGGAGGCAAGAACGATAATGAGCAATACATTCTTTGTACAATTTCCAATTTTTAAAACTGTACCTCGGAAAGATTACTCAGCATATCAATCTCATAGTTTCAGAGAAAGTTTGTTCTGCAGAAACATTTCATTATTCAAAAGCTGTGTTTCTGTAGCTGAATTAGAAAAAAGAGTGTGTATACTAATGAGGCAAAAAATGTAAACAAAAACTCGCCTATAGGTAACTGGCCAATGCTACCAAAAGTGAATGCTGGCTATCAGAGTTTTAGAACTTGTAGCCAGCTGGCTACTACAATGTTGTGTGGAACATTTGCAACTGCTCAACTAAGAGTTATTACGTGATGAACAAATAAAGCTTATCTGCTTTCTGGACAATCAAATCTGGAAACAAATGCAATTTTTCTTGCACACACAGCTTCAGATGCAGTTTTTTTTTAATTTTTCTGGTTTTATAACATTTTGACTCAAGGAGTCATGGGAGAACAGGAAATAGGGCTCGAGGTCCCCTTTGAGGTCTGCCACCCAGAACCTACAGTTTAACATCCTTATCCTAGAAAACACGGAAGTCTAACCGTTTGCAGATGTTAGAGCAAAGGCAGCACCTCCTCAATTTTTAAGACCCTCGGTGAAGGTCTGGCACCGGGAATTGAACCCGGGCCTCCTACACGACAGACTGGCGCCTTACCAACTGGGCTAACCAGGCAGCGGTTATAGTATGTATTACACTTTGAAAATAAATATGGCTACTTTACTTGTGCTCAGGCTACCAAAATTTTGACTCTGAATGTCAGCTGGCTACCTTCACTTACTAACTTACCTTGCACTTCCTTCAGAAGCATTCCGCTTTCCAGAGGTAGATTCCCGACTGCTTCCAAACTAGAAGTGAAAGAAATGGAACATCAATAGCGTATGAAGTTGAAAGATATACAGCCATCTAAAGTTATATTGAACAGTTCTTCCCTTTCATCAAATTAAAATTCAAAGACTATTTCAAGTCTGTTACGTGTTTTAAAGGTACTGGTATTGGGAAAAAGTCACACCATGGCCCCTTCTCGAACACACTAGCACCTATCCTCCAGCAATTCTTTCATTTGACAAACAGAGACTATATAACAATTTGAAACCTACAGAAACATTATTTTGATGAAAAATCTCAGCACATCACAAAACAGTTTGGAACAAACCTTGTTATTCATATTAAACAACATCTGTCTAGACAGAACCCTCCACTGTATAACATTATTAGTCTTAAATAAATTTTTTATCAAGTCTGTGTCCATTCCAGCAGCACAACTTTGATAATTTTGTGCATTAACCAACGCCAAGCAAATCATCTTCATCAGTTTTACAGTTTGATTGTTCGAATTGTGACGTAACATGGTTGCAGTGCCAGACCTCCTCTCGTTTATTGCTATTGTATTCATCAAGAGTGGAGACTGGCACTGTAACCAAGTTACGTCACAAAACAAAATGGCGGCACGCGGGAAATTCAAACCGTAGATCTGATTAAACTAAATTGCTTGGAATTAGTTACACACACAGAATTACTAAATTTGAGCTGCTGATATGGACACAGGCTTGATAAAAGTTGAGACCAATAATGTTGTGAAGGATTCCTTTATTGTTTACCTAAGCAGGCAAAAACCACCAAAACCCAATTTATTGGCAAAATCTCACAAAGATGACTACTCAAATAGTTTTTCAAGGTATCTATGAAAAAAAACGTTTCAAGAAATTCCAGCCCTTGAAAAAAACATCCAAATTCCTAAGAATTTGTGTTTTCCAGAAAGTGTATGAACTCTGGATTTGGATGATATAATTTACTGCATGGAGCTGCAAAGTAGTTCAATGGATTAAACTTCCACTCACAAGAAATGCTGGTCGTAGCAAAGTGTTACATAATAACCTAGGCAAATTGCTGGCCGCATGGTTAGCCTATTTGGTAAGTAATCAGTTTTTTGTATGGCAGGCCCGGGTTCAATTCCCGGCTGAACCTTCACTCAGAGTCTTTGAAAAGCTGAGGAGAAGGTGCTGCCTTTGCTCCAACCTCTGCAAATCACGTCTTCTTGAATGAGGATGTAAACTGTAGGCCAAGAGTGGCAGACCTCGAAGGTGGACATCAAGTCTTATTGCTTGTTTTAACATGACTCCTTGAGTCAAAATATGTCAAAAACCCAGCAAATTAACTAAGAGAAACTCAAGATTCCATTGACCCAGCGGCAGTCCCCCATTCTGCAGACATTGATGGCAAGTGTATGGCGCATTTTTTGTAAAGCGAAATAAAGTGGAACTTGTAACTATACCTGATCCCGCTTTCGTTTTTTCGGATTCTGTTTCTTTGCATGCTGTTTGTAGCTTTCCTTTTTCTTTGTTCGGTAGTACAACAAGACGCAGTCTGACGCACTCTGTTGATTTACCACCAACCCAACACAAATTAGTGTCTTCCACATTGTACTTTCACAGACAAATATAAAAACGTTGGTTTCAATAAAAACGGAACTACGAAAGTAAAGCAAGAAACCTGTTTTGGTTTTTGCTTCTAGTTTTCTATAGCATTCCGTAAGATTATGACTTCTGTCAAAGCAAGATGATCTGAGGTAACTGAACAAAAACACATAAAAAGGAGCTATTTTCTGGGTTTAGTTAAAAACTTAAATACTGAACCCTACAGGTTAACTTTCTTAAACTGGCTCAATTTCCAATACCACTTTGCATTGTAATAACTGTAAACACTAATTTCAGTTTAATACAACATATAGATTCGAGCGAGGCCTTGCCACTTGAAATGGGGAACGATCCAAGTTTCACCGATCTACAGCATCAACAAAGAACCCTATATAAACCCACGGAAATGAAAGAGAAAAAATCTCTGACCTTGGTGGGATCCGAACCCATGCCCTACAAAACAGATCTACGTTGTTTTAACCAACTGAGCTAGAGGGTCAGCTGGGAGTTTGGTTGTGGGATTTTAAGGGCAATAGGGCTCTGCCCAAGCCTAGAATAACCAAAATGTGGTGTCCTTGAGTGGCATATGCATAAACAAGACATCACTTGGATCATTCCCTGTTTCAAGTGGCATGGCTTCACTCGAATCTATATGTTGCACTTACACATATGCCACTCAAGGACAACACTCTTTGACTAATTTTAGTTTAGTTGTATATTTATGGTAGTGGGTTAGCATGTTGTAATTTTAGCATCTAGCATATTTTTTGCAAGGTTATGAAACAAAGACGTTAATATCATAAAAACGTTTTATTTAACTCACCTTGTTTTCTAGGAAGGACTGGATGTAGTCAAAAGGTTATGAAACAAAGGTTATGAAACAAAGACGTTAATATCATAAAAACGTTTTATTTAACTCACCTTGTTTTCTAGGAAGGACTGGATGTAGTCAAAATCTTTGGGACGCTCAATGTATCTTTGTAGAATGAACAGTAACAAATACATATTTAACAGTGTAAGAAAAAATAAATAATATGGAAGGGGAGGAGATTAGGAGAGGTTAACGGATGTGGTTGAGGGGGTCGTGCGGATTAGGAGAAAGTTTAGTGGTGTAAAATGACTTTGTCACAACTCCAGCTTGGGGGAAAAACTGATGATCAATATATTTTGAGCAACAGAGTAGGATTAACCTCATTCTGGCTTGAATGCTCAAGTTTCGTCTTTCAGAAAGTTAAACTGTTTTAACTAACAGTTTATGCAGAATCAGCAAAAGTTGTTTGAATCAATAGTTTATGAGTTTAAAAGTAAGCTTAGTTTAGTTTAAAAAAATTGCTGAAAGCATGGTTGTAAGATAAGTTTACAGTTTTTTCAACTCAAAATCTCCTAACTGGTTAACATTTTTCTGCTTCTCATAAGAATTCTAACCAAATTCTATGTTTTTTTGTTGCTTGTATGCAGATGCAAAGTTCTTGATATTATATTGTTTAAATTGAAAAAAATCTCTGTTTCCAAATGTTTGACTAACAGCAAACTCTGGCACGCAGTAACTTACTTCTCTCTAAATATTTTCTTTTCTTTTTCAGTCCAAATGTTTATGCACTTCTGTTCATTTAATCTGGCAAGAGGATCCTTGATCAAACCTAAAAGGTAACGACAAAAGTCACTCACTGCCTTTTATCCACATCAAGCTTCAACCCAGAACTCTTAAACTTGGTGTAGTGCAAATTGATAATTTCTTTCTTCTGAAATATTTGCATTTGTAGGGGAAGTCAGGATGGCCAAGTGGTTAGCACTCATGCCTCCCGCCTCTGTGGACCCAGGATCGAATCCTGGGTTTGCAAGTGGGCTAAGATTTGTCGATCTTCTTCTGACTTCTAGGGGTTTTTTCCGGGTTCCCCAGTTTTCCTCCCTTCAGAAAATCGAATTTCACACCAATTGAGCAATTAAATATAAGCCACTGACTTGAGAGAATGGGCAACCACTCCCTGCGTAATGATGCTAAATGTTAGTTTAGTTTAGTTGCTTCCCAAACCACTTCCACTCAGACGAGTCCCATATCTCTAGATAGCTGCTCTCTAAAAATCGCCTTCATCAGAACCAAAGGCTGAGTCACTATCACTGTTTGAGTTTGCATCATCTCAAAGAACGATTTTCACACTCAAAAAATTATTATTCTATGTGTGAACTATAGGGCATAATGTGTCAAATAACCGGAAGTTGCATCCAGCATCGCCCGGCCTGAAAGGAAACCCCTGACAACAGTTGGGAAGCTAAGGGCTGGTAACATCACATTTTTAAAAGCACTCAAAAACTGGTTGTTACTATTAACTAGTAGAAAACTCGAAGATGAATGTACTTGCCGTTTTTGCTGATAAACTTGACCTTCCTTTCTTCTTTGTCCAGCATTGCAGTTGGATCGACTGCCAAGGTCCTCATGTGACGATCGTTTGCCTGTGGAAACAACGTGCCATCAAGTTGAAAAAAAATTATTTTCCCTTACAAAGCAAAAGGCAACTCTCACCTCTTGTTCATTTAGATTATGAATAATCTCATTGATATCAGCTTCGCTCCTTGCAACTCCCCATCCACGGGAACCCATCCTACAAAGAAAAAGAAACATCTTACTACTTAATTTTACTCATTTCATTAGATCTTAGATAACAAATGCAACCACATTAATGTAATTCTGTAGTAAAACTTATATTAATCCATGAGATGGCTCACAGAGCTTTTGTCTGCATATTTTGTTGCAAATGTTCATAGAGGTTACTGAACTGGTTCTCACTGAAGTACTTGTTTCTAACAACATGAAAGAATCAAAGCTTTCCTCTGGATGCTGTTACTGAGTGATTTAGGAATATAAAACTTGCTTACTTGCTCTGTTGTCTCGCACTTCTTGAGTGAACTAAAAATTTCAGTGTTTTTTTCACTGAACAGTGCAAGTAAGCGAGTTTTACATTTCTTTTATATAAAAGGAACACAAATAGCCAATAAATCCCCCATTAATTGCTTGAATGAGCAGTAGTGATATGACTGGATGCGCAGTAGTGATATTTTAGGATGAGCAGCAGTGACATGATTGGATAAGCAGTAGTGATATGATTGGATGAGCAGTAGTAATATAATTGGATGAAACGACTCTCTATTGTTATGCTCTTCCCCAAGGTCCATTCTGATGCCAGTGGATTCTCCACTCACTCAAAGTATTTAAAACAAACCTTGAAAATCTTTCTGCTTGTTCTCTTTGTTTCTTGATTTCAGGAAACACTTTTTCATAGAAATCTCTGATTCTAGTATCCCTTGCTCTGCAAAAAGGAGAGAAAAGGACAAATAATTTGACAAAAACACTTGACCAAATTTCTGAAAAACCATACAAAATGTTTAGCTGTTATGTGACTTCTTTATAAACATATATCGAACTAACAACGTTTGACCAGGTTTCTTTTCCAGTACCAACTTTAATCCGTGATGCCACAACCAATAAAACACCGTTGTAGAAATTATGTTTGATTTTCTTTTCTCATATGGTCATAATCAATCATTTAATTGTTCGTTAGTTTCATACCCATAGTAAATTGTACCTGGGTAGAGAATTTCATTTCACAACAATAAGCCTGGTTCTATATACAATTGTGATAGTTTAGTAATTTATCTTGATTCTATCCTTTCAAGATCAAGATTTTTTTCTGACCATTTCTTTTATTTGTTTTACATGCACTCATCCGGCTGGACATAATAGGAAAATAACAAAACAATCAGAGGTTAAAATCTGCCCTCCAATAACAGCTTACAAGATCAAGATGAACTGATAACATACTTTTTCTTTGTATTGTTCTCCAGTCTCTCCAGTTTAAGAATCCAGGCCTGCTTCAACGTCTTGTACTGGCTGCAGAGCTTTCGGCTCTAGGGCATGATGACAGTATTTGAGCCACATAAAAATTAACCCTTATCCTGCTAAAAAGGGTTTCACATAAACTAAAAATGTTCTAACTTTAAAACCGCTGCCTGAAAACCTACAAAGTGACCATTCATTTTCTTTGTCTTTACAAGTAGATTCTGAAAATGGCCATTGCTTCAACAAATTCAGAAGTTTGTAATTTTGTTGGAAAAGTAAAAATGTCATAACTCTAAAACCGCTGCTTGAAAACCTACAAAGTGACCATTCGTTTTCTTTGTCTTTACAAGCAGATTCTCAAAATGGCCACTACTCCAACAAATTCTGAAGTTTGCAATTTTGTTGAGATTTTATGACTTTGTTTTTTTTCTAAATTCTGCAGGATAAGGGTTTAACAGCACTGGGACATGGATAACATCATGAACGCAATCACAAAATAAAATTATGGTATTTTAAATTAATTTTTTTTCAATTTCCCCAAAATCGAACTTGAGGTATAACAAAAAATAATGAGTTCCTGGCTTAAAGAGTTCAAGGTCAACAATTTTTAAATAAAAAAATGGGGTTTTTATTGTGCGATTGATAATAGCCAAGTAGCCCTGTTAATGCCTTGTTAGTTACAGCATATTCACTATCATTGCTTTATGAACTGCTGTTACATCTACTGAATATAAATATTATCATTCAATAAAATAAAACTTGAAATAAGAGCCCGCCATTTCTATTTAATGAGGGGGTATCAACACATGGCTTCTTTTATTCATCTTCTTGGCCAATGTCCCTCTTTATCTAAAAAGAAGCTTGTTCACTCTGATTGGATGACTTACTTCTAAACTACGGTTAAAAACTGATGAGTTCTGAGACTGAATGATGTTGGGCTACCTTTGTTATTTCAGTGTGGTATTTAGTGTCTGTTTGGTCTCTCCCACATAAGATAAGACGACAAAATCATCTCTAAAATCCGTTCAAATAGCAACTTAATTCAAGTCCCTCAATACCTTAAGAAAAAAATGATACACTTGAAAGATAAAACACCATAGGAAAAACGATCCAAGAAGTGTCAGGGATCGTGTTTGGAAAAAGCAAATGCAGTGCATCTTATGAGGGAAGGACCAAGAAAGCACTAGTTAAACTTCAAAGAAAATTAAATATCTTCTCATAAGTTAGGTCATCACTGCTTATTGCTTCGGTTACAATTAATACTTCTTCTACCATTAATGTTCCTATCAGTGTTCTTTAAATACTGTAAACTAAGTTTCAACCATTATTCAGTGTTACAATTACTGCTAATTTTATTACCACCACAACTTTTACTGTTACAGCTACTTGTTTTACCTTAATTTCTTTTGCCTGCCTTCTGAGCTGGAAATACTTGACTAGCTTGGATTTCATAGCTACTCCCCTGTACACAAGAAACAAACACAATTGTTATATATCTAGACTTTCACTCAACAAAACGAGCACTATGATTGGTTGATTCATGGTCACGTGCCCCTGATCAAATTCAATTGTATCCCGACCGGGATACAATTGCACAGTTGTTGCCCGCTCGCTGAAGTTTTGCCGTCTTTATTTGTTCATCTACGCTTTCTGATTCTTTGAGGGAAAGTCTAAATATATAACAAAACACTTAATATATAGTCCCTCAGGAAACAAGTTAGTTTTGTTTTCCCTCGAGTCCTGACCCCATTGGGTCTCTCAGGAAAACAAAACTAACTGTTTCCCTTGGGACTATACATTAAGTGAATAATAACCAATTTGAAATTTCACACTTGGTAAAACTTGCTCTTTGTTTTATGAGTTATTTAAATGTCTTGAAATATCTTTTTAGAATTTGCCTGTAATGGCTAACTCAGCGTATGAAGCCACTAAACAGATAATATGCAAGTTTAAAAGTGCAATAGGCGACATTCTAGATGGTCTGTGGTAATCAAAAATATTATCTTACAGTAAAATATATTAATTTGAAATTACTTTAAAAAATCCAGAAACCTACTAATACAGCAGTTTATGATGTGTTGTTTTTATCTAATTTTGAAAGCTAAATCATTCTCAATGCACAAGGGAGAGTGTTAGGAGTTCATGAGGGAGCAGATAGGCAGTACATGAGGGCGATGTTAGCGACTGCATGAAGGCAAGAGCAAGGAATGCATTGAGGTTTATCAGCTTCACTGTGATAAAGACATGCGTTACCCTTCAAATTGACGACCACAAGCAATGCTTACTTGTGAAGGTTCTCATGGTAAATAGTTAAGTCTGACGGCTGGTTGTAGAGAGGCTGCAAAGAAGACATAGATTCAATCTTTATAGTTACTTTGTGGTATTCATAACAACCCCTTTATATAAGGGAAAGCATGGTTGAAGCAACTATGTGTTTATAAAAGTGTAGGTGTGAGACAGTGACTATATCATTACAAACTAGAGAAACTGAAATGTGGTAAAAGACCTTTATCAGCTCTCACTACAAAATGGAAAATTGTACAGAGCAATACAATTACAAAAAAGCGTAAATGTAAATTAATTGTTAATTTGTTTATCTTAAGGCAAGGAATTGTTAAAGATATTAAATTTTTATCATTTTCCACTCTCAATCATAATTACTGTTTTCCATCACGGACACCATTAGAAAGCCAATAACTGCAAGCAGTATTAATATCATTATGGTTATTATCTTCAATATATAGATACCCATTTTGCACACTGTCAGCTAATTCACTTTTGACACTAGAACGTGCATAACAATCATCACAATTCTTTTAATGGGTCTCACATTGAGGAAACATCCAAAAAGCAATACATTGCAAGTGCTGAAATGGAATCCATAAGGTAAGCAAAAAAGGGGATGCCCAATACAGGACATGATGGGGGAAAGAAATCGGTATTGGTCTATGCACCAGAAGGAGCTAAGGGCCCAAGTAAGTATTGTTGATGCTCCCATGTTAAAGCCTATAACACAAAAACTATCTTAGTAGAAACTAGAAACAAGCCCACCTTTTCGTCTGGTAATGGTATTCCCATTTTTGCAATCTCCTGATGTGCTGCTGCAGCCTTTTTCTGCACAGAACCACAAAATAGATATACAGAAAGGCTAAGAAACTCTAATATACAAATGTGTTTGAACATAATGAATTTATGGACTGGTTATGTTTTTGTTCGTCATTTTCTTTTGTTTACTAGTCTTGACAGTGCACAAAATACAAAGGTCAGTTTGAAATGCAAAGAACCAAGTAAACAGTTAAAACATTCTCACTAACACCTGAAACAAAGAATGTACATGGTCACGGTTCTACTTTTTGTAACTTGGGAGAACTATACAATGAGTCAAACACTCACTTTGTTTTCTTCATATATGATCTCCACCAAGCTCTTGGGTTTGGGTTCTTCAATAACGAAATTTTCTTCTTCTGCTTCTTTTGCAACTCTAGCCTCTTCAGCAGCTTGTAGCTCTTTCTGTTGCAATAAAGAAAACAAAATATGAAATGTAAATACTTCGCTATTTTGACACTTGAAATATGGATAAAAAATCACTCTCTGTAGAGCACTTGACTCAAAAAAGGTTCAAGAAAGGCTCCAAATGGGAACGCCGCAAGAAACACTACAACAACAACAAGAAAAAGTCTTTTGTCATGGTAAGTCATTTGCAAAGATAATTTCTTTAAAACTGGACTGAAACTTGCTAGCTAATTGGACTACTACTTATCTCCTCAACTTTTTGAATTCAGTAGCTGGATATAAGCCATAACCCAAACCCATAGAAAACATGTTTGTTCTACTAAGTAGCTCCATCACAACCATGAAATCCCACGAACATGTTACTTCTACTTAGTAGGTCCATAAGAGCCATTGCCTAAACCTGTGGGTAGAACATATTTGTTGCACTAAGTAGCACAATAAGGGCCATTGGCCAAACCAATGGGTAGAATATGTTAGTTGTACACTGCAGCTCCATAAGGGTCATTAGCTAAACCCATGGGTACAACATGTGAGTTGTACTCGGTAGCTCCATGAGAGCCACTACCCAAACCTATGGGTAGAATATGTTAGTTGTACTCAGTCCATCCATAAGGGCTGTTACCCAAACCCATGGGTAGAACATGTTGTAGTCGGTAGCTCCATAACCATTACCTAAACCCATTGGAGGAACATGTTAGTTGTACTCAATCC
>JAOBRD021081380.1:0-11296 GCA_027575215.2 Hydrozoanthus sils | reverse complement strand
CTTACTTACTTACTTACTTACTTACTTACTTACTTACTTACTTACTTACTTACTTACTTACTTACTTACTTACTTAAAGTTAACCAGCCTTTTAACAACGCAGCCCAGGTTTAGCTCGAATATGCTCCATATACTGGGACTACGTTCGCTAACGAGAGAGGAACGTGACTGAAAAAATGAAACTTGGTGTCTCGGAAACTTTTTTCAAAAACTTGTGGTTTTTGTTGAGTACAACGGAGCTGTTGACCTCAAAAGTAAACTCGAAACATTTAACAATGTGTTTAATCAAATGTTTATAGAAAAGGAAAGATGTA
Organism: Hydrozoanthus sils; assembly: GCA_027575215.2. NCBI lineage: Eukaryota > Metazoa > Cnidaria > Anthozoa > Zoantharia > Hydrozoanthidae > Hydrozoanthus > Hydrozoanthus sils. Next base: position 10,982 of record JAOBRD021081380.1, on the reverse strand, counting down.
TTTATTGAGTGAAATGGTAAAAAAAGTATTTGGTTTAGTTATAAAACTGTTAAGACGCATACCGTTGCATGTACACTCTTTTTTTATATGAAAGTCTTATTTTTAGGTCGACGTTGAACGTTCTTAAACATTTTGGGGATTACAGCCCTTAATATATAATCACTTGTGTGTTTATCTTAGGAAATACGAGCTTCCAAATTTGATATACAAGTAGCTTGATAGAATAAAAAAAAATAATGAGTCCTGCAAGTTGTTCTTGTATTACCCTCGAGGTGAAATAATAAACCTTTGTTGTTGTTGTTGTTGTTGTTGTTGTTGAAAAATTTCCTTTTATTTTACTCTAGTAATAAACAATGTTGCGCGATCGACATTAGTCGAATCCATGATTTTGTGCGTTCTTACGAAAAAGGTTCTTGTAAAAGAGAGTGTATTTGAAAGCTCAAAGGTTTTTGATGCAGTTGTACATAAGCTAATGCTTTGTATGTTTTGAGCTAATATCTCTATAAGACACGTCTAGTCAGTATTAGAATACATTAAATGATAATTTTTCTATTTTTAAAGGGGTGTGCAGCGTTCTTGATCTCAAATAAAACTTTTTCTAAAGTCTATGTCCATATCGGCAATTCAAAATTGACAATTGGTGCGTATTATTAACGCCAAACAATTTATTTTGATCATTTTCACTCGATATTCCACGGTTTAGATCTTCCCGGCGGCAGCCGCCATTTTGAAATGAGACATGTAATACTTGTAAGTATAAAGCAAAGGCCGCATTCTGTGGTTCGTCCACTGACAAGTGAAAGTCCTCCACTATTGGTGTTGTAAAAATAAAAAAGGGAGGAACCCTTATAAACAAAAATAAAGCTCAGTTGGTAAGGCGCCAGTCTGTCGTGCGGGAGGCCCGGGTTCGATTCCCTGTGCCGTACCGTCACTCAGGGTCTTAAAATAACTGAGGAGAAAGTGCTGCCTTTGTTCTAACATCAGCAAACGGATAAGGACGTTACTGAAACTATAGGTCCCGTGTCGCAGGCCTCGAAGGGGACCTCGAGTCGGTCCAATTGCATGTCTGTCCTCCCGTGACTCCTGGAGTCAAAATCTTATAAAAAAAAACCCAAACGTTTATCCCCCTCAATCTCGATGACTAGCGAAAGATTTAAACCGAGAATCGGTAAATACCTACCGCCAGTCAACTTCACTTGCCGGCACCGGCCGTGGCCGAGCGGTTAACATATTCGCCTCGTAATCCTAGGTTCGCGAATCCAATACCCGGTAAGATCAACTCAGCTGTACAACTTAGTACTAGTGTCTGCAAGGGGGCTAGCCTGCGTTGGATTAGTTTCCTGTCCGGAGGGAGTCAAAGGCTCGTAGATAAGCGCCGGCCCTATGAGCCAGTTAGGCTTGAGAAGGACTTAGCTTTTATTTAGTCATCTCCACCTCAGGGGATTTATTTTGATTATTAGATAGCATACCCAAAGTAAAGAGAAACATTACCATAGTTTTATATTCTTAGTGAATACTACTGGAGTTGAAACGAATTCCCTTGGTAAAGTTCAACTGTTCTCAGTTCTAGCCGACTAAAACTGTCAACTTGAAATTTGGAATCCCAAAGCATTAAATGAGTTGTAGTCCTGCAAACTACATACAAGTAAACTGCAGGAATTTTAAATCCGGCACACAACAAATATAAAGTGTTTGTCGTGAATCATGAACTGTGACATCAGTAGGCAACATAGCCAGACAGAAGATAGCTGTGGAGTAGAGTATCTAATTATGATAGACCTGTGGTGATGGTAGATTCAGTAGGAGTTCGTTCGACACGATTATATAAGTTATCGAAAGAATGACTACCAATCTTGGAAGTTTAATTATCATGGTTGAAAAAACGGTGTTTGGCAGACACGGTTACGATTCTACCGCTTTTGTTGGTATTTTAAAGCCCCTATCAAGCTTATTTTTTTAACTTCCAGATGAAAAGTAGAACCCTTTAATAATAATAATTTTTGAAAATAAAACATTTTCTCGCCTTTACTGTTACATTTTTTAGACTTGAAGCGTGCAATGATGACGTAGCAGGAGGCATATGACGTACCACGAGGCATGAAGCTGAGACAATCTTTTTTATCTCAAAAAATCCAATCCTGGCTACAATAGTCACATTATTATAACTTTAATCAATGGGCTGTTCCCTTGAAATTTTTTTTCTAACAGAAACGAAATTTTTTGAACAAAAACCACACAACTCACTGCTGCTTCGTCACAGGTTACCAGTCCCCGGCTTGCTCGGTCAAAATTTACATTCCAATCTTTTTTTGATTAAAAAGCATATTTTGACGTGGAAATTTTCTTTGGTTATTCGATTTTTGAGTTCACAGATGGCAACAGTTTTAATCTGGAACTTAAAAAAATAAGCTTGATAGGGATTTTAAAGGCGGTATTTAACCACCGTGCGTGCGTGGGATAGTTTGGAATTTGCCATGACAACACATGTTTACGGGGCACCATTTTGTTTTTTCGCAGCAATGCCTAAAATGTCAAAATGTAAAGGCAGTTGCTAAGTTACGAAAATGCCTACAAGCAAACTTTCTAATTTATCCCGTGCCTTACCCTGATAGCCTGCGTGCAGACGCCAGTCTTGCTCTCGGAGAAAATTAAGCGGCTATGCATAGACTCTACCCTGATTGTAAGCTAGATAACACAACGGATCAATCACTGGCGAACTCTTCTAGTATTCAGACACATCACTCGTGGTGTTCGGGTTGGTTTTACGGCGAGCGATTGTTTTACAAATTTTAAGTTGAAAAAAAAAACTAAAATAAAAAAAAACCAAAAGTTAATACTAGGGTCGTATGGAAGAGAATTTTTTTTTCTTGATCCCTAACTACGTTCACTATAAAATAAATTGGGTTCGTCGCCGGCATTTCCTGTTATGATGATCTAGCATTATGCGCGTCTACCTTTCAAGTAAGTAAAAGGGATGTGGGTAAAAGGGTGAGATCTTTAAAGTTTCAGACCAGGTAACGAGAAATGTACCTCATTTAATCAAAGCAGATTTACATACACATGAGCTGACAGACAGACACTCATCCAGCCAAGACCAACTCTGGGTCCTTAAGTCACCGCGATTTAGAGCGATTTAAGGCGACTTAGGCGATTTAAGGGCAAAAGTGCAAATTAAGCGACTTAAGGCAATTTTAAGGAAAATGGGGTGAAAAATGATTGCGACTTAGTGCGATTTAAGGCGACTTAAGACAATTTAAGGCGACTTAAGGCCTTAGCCATACTAACTATGATCAAACCTAGAAACAAAGTGCTATACTGTTCCCTTTTTGAGAAAATCCAGGGCTGAGAAGAGAGTTTAAACACATTTACCCAACAAGACAAACAACAAAAATGTGCAAATCCCTTGTGCAGCTTGTGAGATTGTTTGAATTGTATCAGACCCTCAAGCTTCATTTCCAGTCTTGTGAAGTGCCCTCTAGCAACGATACCTCTTTATGTTATGGTCTAAAAGTATAATATAACAACCACAGACTGTAGAATAAATAGTCGGTTTTAAGGTCTATACCAACTTCTGGAAATTGCATCCCTTACAACGAGCGGCGGAGCCTGCTAATAATTTAATACAGACATGATTGTGCAAGCACACACCCACACACCACCCGCTCAGTTTCATGGTCAGCAACATACAATTTTAATTACACGCTCAGTTCCCACGCCAGCGGTATACAAGCTCAGTACACGCACACTACTACTCCCCCACACCTATTCGTTTTTTTCAAGGTAGCTTTTTTCTTAGTGAATTTTTGCAGGTTATTTACCCCAGGACACTCCGTGTCGACTACCGGGACAGACAGCGTGACGTAGAGTGCGTGGTAAAACTAAAAACCTTTTCGTTCCACGGCAGATCTAGCCGTAGAGAGCTCAGATGGCAAAGAAATATTAGAGATTCAGAAGTTTAGAGCTTTTTCCAACCTCTCTTGCTTAGACAACGCTTTGTTGGCAATTGTTTGTATTTCGAGAAGCGTGACGCATGTCGAGCTTTGCATACCAAAGACGAAGATAACCGAGTGACTCACGAGAGACACCAGACCGAGGCTCTCACACGAAATGCCGCTGTGCGCAATCTCAGTGCCTTCATTAGCATATATCCGGGGTTTCCCGAGGCCATCTTTGTGAGCGTAATGGCTGATTATGTTGGCGCTCGACTTCCTTGAAGGGGGTATAGTTTTCCCTCTTCACGAGAAACAGTGACGTTAATATGCCACATAGATAGTCGATTTTTGTTGTAAATTCATGTTGAAGGTTTCGGTTATGGCTAGTCATCAACAGCAAAACTCTTCGATTAATTCCAGTGCGGTTTTTGCGGACGAAAGGTCGCCATCCATCTCTGATTCGTCGGATGACGATGAAGATGACTTGGACGACGAAGGTGTTGGAAGCTCTGCGGTAAATATGACTTGTGTTGTTACTTAAGATTTTATGTGTTTGTATCATTCGTTACTCAAGACATTGGTACAAGAACGTACCAAGTTACTTTGCAGTACAACGCTAAAACTACGACTTCTTTACTACGTTTAATTATTCGATAGATTGTGATTAATATTAAAGCATGGAAGCCTGCCACCTCTTCTGCCATGAAAAATATTTGTTTAAGGAAAGAAAATTTAGTAGATGTAACAAGAATGAATAGTAGAATCAAACAATATTTTGCCTTCCTATTTCGATTTTCCATCGGAATCGAGTTAGCTAGAATGAAAGAATAACATACACGTCAAATTTTTAACTTTTTGCATCCTTCGCAGTTGTGTAAGCAGAACAGATCTTTTGCTTTTACTGTTCTGATGTAGAAACTTTGTTTATTCGTAAAAATGTCGTTATAATTTTTCGCAAGGAATCGTGGAATTTACAATCGGGCCAGATGTTGACTTTGGTTGTGCTATGTATTTTTTACTTTTCGTTTGACGAGATACGTAGTGGTTGCTCGGACGAGTGGCATTAACTGAAGTAAAAAACTCCGCTCATGTCACTGAATCGGAATCTGTTGTGTTTGAAGTCTGTGAAAAACATGAAACGTCAGAATAGCAACATATTGTGGTATTCTGATTGAACACCATATAGACAGATTGAATTTTAAAATGAAGGCTTTTGATGTTTCCGAATTGAAAATGAATTGTATGAAGAAAGCAAATAATTGCTGAACGTTTTACCAGAGCCGGCAGCGATGGCTGAGAACACGTGTTTTGGAGGAGGGGTAATCACCCAGAACTCCGCTCAACGAATACTTCAGAAAACTGCATTTCCTAATTTTTTGTTGATTTCAACTACTGTGGTAAAATACACTTAAAGTTAAGTCGTCATTATAAAAACGGCCATGTTATCTCGCTCAAAGCGATAGATTAGTGTACACAATTCTTGTGACTCTAGCTTACGATACTTTGCAAGAATTGCCGTTGTTTGTTAGTTTATTTCATACTTGATGTGTTTATAGATTTTCAAAGCATAAATTTACAATGGCATTATCTTTCTTTTAGAAAAAAATGAGTTACTGTTCCCTTAACTAAACTTAGGAGTTCAAACTGATTTTCTTGTTGTACGTTATACTGCAAATCTAGCAGTTAACGCTGATCCAGCATGTCAGTCTTAACTCTCGTTGAATAGTTTTGTTATTTGAAATATTTCTAAGGTAGGCTGAGGTTGTTAAAGATATATAAATTATAAAAATACCATTTATAATATTATGATTAATAATAATGAAATAAATGTAATTATCATGACTATTATGCAATTATTGGTACAATAGACCTGATATGAGATACTCATAGTAAGAACCAACTGATTATCTTCTTGTTTGGTTTCCTTGTGAATTCCTACTTTGAAATCAGTAGCATCTTATTTGTTTGTAGTGTTTCAAGTGTTAGGCAACAGACAAAGCTGATTGTAGGCCAATTGTAATCATACAAGCCACAGGGGAATAATGTTTGTTTCACCTTTATTGCAAGAATATCTCCCAGATGTTAGCTATGAGTATAACCCCTTTGTATCCCCAAGATGCAGTTCAGTTGATTCAATAAGTTCATAAGATTTTTGTTTTTTTAAAATGTACGATATTTTCTTTCATTAACACAAATCCCAGTGCTATAAATGCCTTGCTGTAATATATAATGCTTTTCTTCAGCTGCTTCATAATCTCCAAGCTTAAACTACTTGCCAGGTAGACTGATGTCGAGTGAGTCGGCCTACTAGTACAAGTCAGACTTTTGTCACTCTAGCTACTTGACATTCCTACAGTTAACTTCCTAATATATAGTTGAATATTACACAGAGGCTCCTCAGTAAATGAAAATACAAGAACTGATCAAGTTAGGCCAGAAGAAGTGACTAATTTATGAAAAAAATTAGCTATAAAGCCCATGTTTCAAGAAACTGTTAGTTTGTTTGTAGTTTGTTTTCTGTTGTGACAACTGTGTTCTCATAAATATTTCCTCTGTCCATTGTGCAATTAGTTACTGTTCAGGGCTCACACAGTCATGAAAAGTCACGAAAAGTTGTGAGATTGAAAACAAATTTTCCAGGCCTGCAAAAGTTATGGAATTTGGGGAAAATGGCCAAGGTCATAGAAAATTTTAAATGTTTTTATTAATTAAAAATTTGGTTGAGAAAAAAAAATGCTCTTAAATTTTAACTGTATAACTGATTTGTATTAACTGAAGTAAATAAGTTTTTTTGCTCTAAATTCAAGAACAGTACTTGATATTGATTATTTTAAAGTTGAGTTATAGTGGAAAAGTTGTACAAAAGTCATGGAATTTCATTCCTTATTCTCAGTGTGAACCATGTAATCAAATGTAGGTTAATTCTTCAATCAAAACTGGTTCCAATATCGGTAGTGTTTTATTATTTAAAGATGGAGTATATCCTACGCACAAAAACAAACGAGTTAACATCTAAGATCATGCTGTCAAGTACTGATGGGCTGAGCAACGATCTGAGAAGAATGGACCCAGAAACTCAGGCACGGCTCGAGGCTTTACTTGAGGCCGCAGGTATGTATTGCTGATCTTAAGCTTGTTACTTATGAGCTTGTTTAGAAGATTGTGCTGTCTGTATTTGTGACAACCTCAGATAAGTGCCATATCTATTTTAGGCAGTGAAGCTTCAAATTGAAGCAACTTAGGATGCATTCACATGATAGTCTTTTAACCATGGTTAATTACAGAACTCAGTGATAAACCCTGTTTGTATATCACTGAGTGAACTCGCTCTTCCTAATTAACCATGGTTAGAAGACTGTTAAGTGAATGGGCCCATTAACAGAAAACTGCACTATGAAAGAGCCTGTGCTAGGTGATCATCACCTTCAGTTGTCATTCAACCTCTGAAAAGAAATTGCATGAAACAAGTGGAATATTCATGTGTAAAATTGTTTCATGCAACATGTGAACAGAATAACTAGTTATTTCAGAATCAATTTTTTTATTTCAAACAAAGGAAATTATAACAAAACTAGTACAACATATGTGCTTGTTACCATACAAAAGCAAACTGCAAAATAGGCAAAATTTCAAGGAAGTACGCATTTTTGCTTAATGAACAAGAATTTATAAGTGAAAACTTTGGCCAAAAGGTACAACATTTCAATGAATTTCCTCACAAAAACAAAGAACTCAGTGGAATGAACTTTGTCAGCATTTCTTTTTACTAGTACAGTATATAAAAAATTAGTACAAATGTTTAAATTTTAGCGGTTATGAAATTCTTTACTATTTTTTATCACTTAGGTAGAAGTCGAACTGCCTGTTGGCTCAAAATTTGAATTTTGAAAGTGGTGAGATGTGGGAGCAAACTCTTTTATGGTGCAGTTTCTTGTTTAAAAATGATCATAACCTAAGGAGTAGCATTGCAAAACAGGCAAAATAATTATTTCCTGCTATGAACCAACTTTGGAGCTGTGTTCCTTCATACTACATTTTTTCAAGTCAAAATATTTGTAATTTGGTTCACCTGTTTAGATGTCTACTCCCACTTTTTTCTATTTTCTTCGTACTTTTTCTTTTATAAAGACACAAATGACATCACTGAAGTATGTTGTTTGTATGTGCTTGTTACCATAAGAAGTGCTGTATGGACTTATTAGAGTAAAGTACAACCATACAGGACCACACCAGATGGGGTGGCCAATAACTTGATGTGAAATGTGATGATAATGATGATGATGATAGAGAGGAATGGCTACAGTAAAGCACTACTATAGGTTGACTTGTCCAGGCTTAATTAAAGTGCTTATATATATAAAGCGAAAAATTTTGGTACTTCATTGGATAGACCTTGCTAAATGAGTAATAGTAGTGAAAATTATTTTTCAAAATGTTTCATGGTTTGTAAGATGATGTCATGAGTGATTTTGACAAATTTGCATTTTTTTAAATCTACTGCCAATTCTTGACTGTTAAATATATTTAAGCCAAAGTTGGGCTGCTGATGTATCACAAGGTAGATAGATCATTGGTCCAAGTTTGGCTCAAATTTATTGAGAGGTTATGGATTGTTAGTAAATTTTTAAAAAAATGAAGATTAATTGAAAATTTAAATGTTAATATCTCAAGAGCCTTGAGAGATTTTGACAAAAAGTTTTCACTACTATTTCCCATTTAGCAAGGTCTATCTACTGAAGTAAGGAATTTTTTACTTCATAAGAACTCCAAGGGCCGAGCAGTGAACAAACTGACCAGATGTGAAGATGACTTTCACCAGCTGCTTTATTTTAACTGAAAGAAGAAAATAAACTTGAATAAGCTTTGCACAGGATCTGAATCTAAGTTCCCTCCTACCCCAAACCTTAATGAAAACCTTTGACTTACTAGATGCCAAAATACAAAAAAAAACACAAAAAGCACAACCTTGACCAAATAATATGGTAATTGTACCAACAGGAGTAGGTAACCTGGCAGATGGAAATGCATTCACTGACCCTGAGGTACTTAGAAGGTTGACATCATCTGTTAGTTGTGCCTTGGATGAAGCTGCTGCAGCATTGACAAGGATGCGAGCTCAGAAGAACTCTATACCCTGTTCATCTAACCATGGAGCTGTCGATTCAGGTATTATGAGTTATAGTTGTTAGAATCTGTAATGATAATTAACCAAAGTTCTATTTTGTGAAGTTAAGCAATGTAAGAGACCCTTGGCACAAATAAACATAATTTTTGTGATAAACTAAATTTTGTCAAACTTGTTACCTAAGTCCTTTTGGTAGGTCAACCTTTCAGTCTGTCTAGTTTATCAATGTCTAACTATTCCTTATATAGCTCATGCAAAACAGAACATTTGGTAATGAAAAAAATTGAAAGTGATCAAAAATAGGAAGTTCATGGAAATGAAGAGAAAATTCTCTTTAGCTTGAAGCAGAAAGTATGGGTTCTAGTTGGAAGAATTTAACAGTAATGCTGTATAGTTTATTGTAAGTGTAAGCTTAACAGGTTAATTATTTTCCTTTAATTGTTCTCATGGCAAGCCCAAAAGTTGCTTGAGCAAAAAAGGGTCTGATCCTTATAGTAGTATGTAGGATTTAAAATAGCTGATGGCTATAGCCAGCAAACTGAAGAGTCTAGTCAAAAACTATGTAAGTGACTTTTGATGAAGTTCTCAGTTCTCCCTACATTATTCCTTTTATCTCTTGATAACCATTGGGAGAATTTAGTGTTTCATACAGAGTCACATAAACATTGTGTTTGCCCTAGGTTCTTCAATTTGCAATCCTTCTGGTGAGTTTTATTTTCACTTGCAGTTTAGGTGAAGTGATTCTATAAAGGTGAAATCAAAATAAGATAAACCTGATTTCATCACCTAAGAATGAGTGCAAATGAGAAATGAAAAGCATTAATTTACATTTCTTGGTACAATGTTATGTACATTCTGTTCATGCCAAAAACAGCCAGCCAAAACTATGATCTACATTGAACAGCCTACATAATAAATGTGGCGTCACATGGGAAAACGGACAAAAACGACTTTCCGCTTAACGGCCAAAATTTAACGGTTAGTTAACGGGTTGTGAATGGTTTTTCAAACCGTTTAAACGCTTTCCTTAACGCTTTTAACGGGTAGGTAAAATATTTTAACGGCTTGCAAAATTCTTTTAACGGATTGCCCTGATTTTCTTAACGACTTTTTCTGAAAACTTTAACGGGTTGCTTAACAGCTGGTCGAATGGCCAATTTAATGGTTAAGATGTTAAATTGCAACTATTAAACGCTCTGACTTAACGACTCGTACTCATGTTTCTAGCCCAGGAGTAAAATTCATGGTTTTATAATTTTTTATTAGTGAATTCAAAATAGAAATTGCATATTTTAATATTGTACTGCTCATTTAACAAATACTCAAACGAAAGCTGTCAAGGTCATTCGACAAGCATGTTTCAAGTAGTATAATGCAGGCAACCTGAAAAAAACGAACCGAACGCCAATTGCTTCCAAAACTAAAATAGCATGTAAGACATGGTCAGCACAAATAAAAATCTTAGTTACTCTGGTGTTACAACATACTATTGGTGCTGAACTACTTTTCGGGCATCAGTTTTGTGTACCGCTTAAGCTAGTTTGTAGCGATAGTTTTTTTGTCGACGGTATGCAGTCACGCACAAGCAGATATTTTAACTTGTTTCTATAGGTAAGGCATATAGTTCAAGCGTTTACAATCGTTTGAAATACTAATGGAAAATACTTTGCTGTACTAGTCAGAGCTTGAGTCCATTGTAGTTCTAGCATAAACTATAAAAGTGTGAATAATAAATTCAAACAAACAGCGGCATTTTTGAAGTTATGAAAATCCGGGGACGCGATTATAATTTCATAGACCCTTCTCGTGAGTGAACCCGCCATATATACACAGCTAACCATGGTTAATGCGCTCTGGATTGAAATTTGAAACTTTAAAACTAGTTGCTCGTCGATGAAGTTTTGAATTTTAAAACTAGTCGGTGA
>JAOBRD021080959.1:0-11298 GCA_027575215.2 Hydrozoanthus sils | reverse complement strand
AGTTTTGTGACAATGTCTTCAAACTTCACCGCTATTGTGACTCTCACTCACCAAAACTCTCAAGCCTTGCAGTCACAAACACATTTCATCCAACAACTGACTGTATTAAAGTCCCACGTCTCATTCATTTTAAGAAATTTTCCATTCAAGAAAATCAAAATGTCGCTATTGCAACGCAGCCTTTCCAGCAAGCTCATGGCACAATTTCGGGAGCTGTCATTTCAAGTGATTTTTAGTCAGTTAATCGTAATTGTTAACCGATGTGACGATTCTTTAGCAATTGCCATTCACCTTTCCCACGTTTTTTGGCAAGGAACTCTTTAAAAACTTACTTTAGGCTGAGATTCTTTGTTTGAACTGTAAGTCGTTTGACTCTTTTGCATTAATTAATTTACACGCATGAGTTCAGCAGCATGATGGCGAGTCGCTAGTTTTGGCGCGTGCATAAATTAAAACGATTGGAAAAATAAAAAAATTCTTAAAAGTTGTTGAATTTTTCTTAAAATTACCTTGTTTGTATATACTAAAACAAATATTCTCTTCAGTCTCGGTGAATAGTGGCTTTCAGAATATTCACCTCGACTTCTGAGAATAATTGTTAAATAGATTAGTGTCCTGTCCAGGGGGAGTCAAAGGCTTTAATCCGCTTAACACTACGGAAACCAAAGACAAGCACCTGCTCTATAAGCCACTTATGCTCGAGAAAGGATTTAGGTATAAACCCTCTATGTGGGAAATGGTGCCTGTTGTTAACTATGCTGTGCTCAGAGGTACACACGGCTGAATCAGTTAGCTGTCAACGAGAATGGAAGCTAACACTTAGACTCCTACTCTTTATAATTTATAGTACAAGCCTTTAGGAGACAAAATATCTTACTGCCATACGGGGTTGTGGCTTATTATATACTACCGCCAGCTATTCCTGAGAAATTGCCGTCAACAGTGAGCAGATCGAGATCCTAGCTGCCGTCACTTACAGTAGATCCCGCACTAGAATAAAATCATTCAAAGAAAATGAAAAACGATCAGTCAAAAAGATAACTTAGCACGCTGAGCGAGTTAAGAGTTTACATAGTTAACATTTAGCTCGACTTGGCGGGTGACCCGTCTCCGGATTCGAGTTAAGGACCAAAGCTGTTATTAAACCCGTTTCAAATGTTAGTGCAGCGCTAAAATTCAATAAAAACGGGTAGTTCGGCTAAACCAGTTAAGGGTGTTTACTTGGCCACAAGAGGGATAAATTTCGTCCATGTAAACAGGACCACAATCCGAGTATTATCGAGCTATTGACGGGTGTTAAACCTAATATTTTTCTACATCCTTTCTTACCGTTGCCGGTTCACCCCGCCAGTTGGTAAGGTGCAAGTCTGTTATGCGGTAACTTAGGTACGAGTCCCGGACGGACCTTCATGCAGTCAGAATCATAAAGAACTGAGGAGAAGGTGCTGCCTTTCCTTTAACATGAGAGTAAACGATTAGAACTTCCGCTTCGCGTCTTCTTGGATAAGGACTTTAAACTGTAGGCAAGGGTAGTGGATTTTAAGGGAGACTTTGAGGCTATTGCCTGGTCTAAGTGATCCATTGAGTAAAAAATATCAAAAACTAAAAACTTTCTTTCCTCCTAGCGATGTTTTCCGGGTTAACAGCGACCATCACGTTCCAGCGACGATCGACCTACTATATCTTCCAAGTGTACATTCCGTGTACGTTAATCGTTGCTCTATCGTGGGTAGGATTCTGGATCGATCATCAATCGGTTCCTGCTCGTGTGGCGTTGAGCATCACCACTGTTCTGACCATCAGCTACATGAGGGGCTCTGTGAACGAGAACATGCCTAAAGTTTCCTACCTAAAGTCCGTTGATTACTTCCTTCTTGGCTCGTTTTCTTTCATTTTCATGACGCTCATAGAATATGTGCTGGTCTTGAAGCTAGCTCGGAAGAACAAACATACAGCGGCGTCAAGAAAACCAAGATCGCACGAGGAGGACGAGTGGGTGAGTGAAGTGAGCATGTGCGAAAATAATTTATGCACATTAAGATAACAGACAAGAATCGTTCGTGCTGAATTTTTGCATTTCAAGTTTGTTTGTATTTAAGTTAACTGCACAAGAGTAATACAAACTAAGTTTGGGACAAGTCTTCCGGGATGAGTTTCTTAAAGTCATTTTTGATATGTTTGAAACTATTTACATTTTTTCAAACGTTGTGATCTGAAACCTTTTTACACTAGTAATGTTTTACTACACTATTGTTGCACCTCATATAAAAAAGGAAAGCAAAAGTAGACAAGTTGTACCGATGCACCCAGCCAAATGCACATTATCCTCCTATCAGTGTACAAAAGTTCGCAACATCGAACTTTTTAAAACGTACTGTTCTTTCTTGTATCAGTGATATATGATTGGCTAAAAGTCGCACAGTAAAACCCTTAATGATCCAATAGGCCTTATGCATGTTTACGTCAAACTAGTCAATTTCACCCCCAAGCCTCGTATTAAAGAACAGGTGCATGTGAGCATTTTGCACGTGCAAACCGTGTTCACGAAGGAATTCTTTTCATTTGTGGACGCCTTGGAATTTGATTTATGAAAATATTCACACTTTCGTGATTCGAAAGCGAGGCTTGGAGGTGTTTGACGTAAACATGCATAAGGCCTAAGACCACAACGAAGTGACAACGACAGGTATATGTTAACCATTAATTTAGTGAAAACCCGTTAAAGTCAAGGCCATGCTGAAGGCCATGCTGAAGGACTTGGTCAAGAGCTCTTTTCTCGTGGAGAATGCCTCTTTAGCCCGCGCTATCCTGCACTTGACCTCTATATCACAGTACTCATCTTCCGTTATCAGGCTACCCAGGTAGCTGAAGCTGGTTACTTGACTTAGATGCACCTTACTTGAAAAGATAGCGAACTTTTCGCCTGGATGTTTAGAGATCTTCATAACTTTCGTTTTCTTAATGTTTATCTTCTTTCCATATTCATCTGCTGTCTCGTGCATCCTATCCTAGCTTGAATTAATAACTGTAATTTAATCGTTTTAAAAAACGCTTAAAATGTTCTTATGCACGTTTTATATAGTTAATGAGGAAGATGGGCGGCTTTGACATAAAAGATATTATGAGTTGACCGTAAAAAAAGACTAAGAAGTATCAACCACTTTTAATCTTATGTCGTTACCACTATATGCAAATATGCTTACTATACAATCGCGTTTACATTGCCGGCTGTAAGCAGTTATGTGACCTTGTTTATCTTATTTCATAAAACTTGGTATTTTTCCCTAAATAGCCCTGAAATAGTTTATTTTCCTTCATATTTCGAATATTTGGAGACTATAGTATGAGACGTAATTGAATTTAGACTAACTGAGGCTGATAAACTCATACTCAAAGAAGCAAAACCACCAAACTAGTAGAACAGTGATAGGGATTACTATAATTTTTGTTTCTCTCTTGGCTAGATTTACCAGCAGGCAGAAAAAATTTCCTTCCTAATTCGGAATGAGAAATAAAACCTAATTTAAATCTGCAAAACATCTACATATGTCAATTTTGAAAACTTTTTTTCGCTCACGATTTATGTTTTAAAAGCTTTACTCAGTCGCTTAGTTTTATAACATTGGATTAGAAGGGGAAATATTACACAACACATTATGACGTACCGTTCTTGTTCCCATCATAACAAGCAATAACTTTCTTTGCATTTACGTTCCAGGAAAAGAAGAAGATGGTTGTAAATTTAACAATTGGCGATAAATCGTTCTATTTTAAAAAGAACCCAGGGACATTAACAGAGCTTGAGAATGGCACGGCACCTGTAGTTCGCAACAACTCAATCAAAGCAAATGCAAAGATTGGGCAGACAGCCGAACCGACCGTACAACTTCTTCGCAAAGCAGAAAACGACCAACACGATCGTAGGCGTAGAAAGGGAAATCTCTCAAGTATGTGTTCGAGATTTTGCCGGTATATTAACAATAAACTTGGCTTTAATGATCCCGGAGTTACTTATATTGACATGTACGCACGTGTACTGTTCCCGCTTGGCTATGCTTCGTTTCTGGTTGTGTATTTTGTTATTTACTTGTTTTGAGTAATGTCAGCAAGTCTTTAGCAGTAACAGACAAACAAAGAGACCATACCACTGGAACAGCGGAGGCCTATGATTTACTCATTTTCGAGAATGCTCGAAAACGGCTTTTTTCTTTTGAGTTAAAGAAGCTACTTTGTTAGTGAGCGGCAGAAAGACTGCTGTTGCTGTGGCAGTTGAAATGACCAAAAGTTTGAACCTATAACAAACAGATTATCAGCAATGAAAGACAAAGTATTAATATGTAGTAATTAAAATAAAAATTTTTCCCTATATCCAGAAAAAACAAGATTGTTTGTTTTATATTGAAAACAAGGCGAGTATTTGTGATTTTTATATTGTTTTCTGTGATTAATGTTCTTAGGAAGGAAATTAAAATGAAAAGATTGTGTTTTGCAAGAGAACACTGGCTTTCCCAGGCTCTGTAAATGCTAAGTTTGATTTAAGTTCATTGTACTTTTAATTAGCTTAGACATTATAACGATACCAAACTGTGCATGTAACAAATTCTTAAGTATGTAAAATAGTTAAAAACAATTGCGTTTGATACGGACGCGCTTTCATACTAATCTGGGATTTCAAAGTAGACTATGTGGCTATATAGTAACTATTGAAACAACGAGTCCATGATGAGTGAACGCCTGGATAAATTATATTTGGCAGCAACTATCGATAAAAAAAAGAGATCTTTACGTCAAAGCCTTCAGGAGCAAATGTAGTTAAGCTGCCGTTACACAAATGCCAGGTTCTTACTTGTACGAACAATCAGGGCATTCTAGATGCGATGTTAAAATAAGTTAACAATTCGTTCACTTTGCAAAAATCTCAGAAAAATTGTTAAGGCAGGCAAGTTTGACATGTTGCGGAAAAATAAAAAATTGCAGCAATCTTAACATCAAGATGACTTTTTTTTTGTTAAAAGTACGTGCTTGTATGTTAATTGGCATTCTTGTTTCCTTACCGCAGTCAATGGTCTTAAACTTCTTACTTCGTTTAATCTCCCGATCTTCAAGAACTTCCTACTAGAGATCAAATCACTATACACTATACTAAACTGGATATATTTACACTAACAAGAAAAGTTAGTGATACTTGACGTTTCGGTGCATCTAGCACCATTGTCAAGGTTACATGGTAAATGAAAGGAAGCGGTATGCGAAAGGCTAATTTCAACAACAATTTAAGTTAGAGTAGCAAGCTAGATGCACCGAAACGTCGGTTTTTATAACTTTTCTTGTTTGTGTATTTCGAAATCATTTCTTATGTTTTCACCTGCACAATATTTGCGAACCAAGCAACAAACAGTGCTATTGTGTTATTCAAGTGCAAATATGAGGAATATTTTTATAGTAGCTTTGCCCCACCAGCTCGGCTTCAACTTTTGAAATGAAAGCTAAAGTCTTTGAGTTGGTGTTAGAATCATCTTATCGTGATAGTTTCTTTTCCATGATCATGTTCCTTTTTCTTTTATGGCGTTCTTGATGTTCACTAGTTTCCTGTGCTAGTTACTTTTAGTACAACATCTAATATAATGCCTATCTGATGTTTCTCGCGTGTGGGAGTTGTGTTTGTCTCCTACGTGAAATTTACAGATAGATATAACATTAGAAGTTGGTTGAAGAGTGGATTCACCTGAAAAAGGTAGGGCACCCGAGAGTTATCGAATAATAAAGAAAGCAATAGAAGAACAAGGAACAAATCCATAGAAAAGAAGAAATACCACAAGAAGGTGCAACCACGATAGCCAAAATGAGGACACGAAAGAATTGGCTGCTCATTTTGATTATCTTGAAAGGTAAATTCAGCAGCTGTCCGATACTCCGAAATTTTCAGATGATTCTTGGTAAGAGTTGTTATAGCTTTGCACCAGTTTTATGGGATTTAGTTCAAACACGTACACCGTGTAATGGAACGAACAATTGTCAAAAACTCAGTGCGAAATCCTTTGTTCAAGACGGCGTAGAGGACTGGGTTGCAAGCGCTGTTTGCATACATCAACCATTGCACAAACAGAATGAGTGAAACCAGTGAATCTGTTTCTGCAGGGGCGTTGGTCTCCCAGAAAAGTAACACAACATGATACGGGATCCAACAGACGGCAAACAGTAATACCATTGTGATCAGCATTCGTACGATACGTCTGTGCACTCGCCTTGTCACTGATAAGCCAATCAAATAGAACTACTGTTAGTAGTTGTAACTATTAGTCCCATTTGAATTGGTGATTTTTTTTTAACTAGAGCCAATACTTTCACTGAATAAGTCTGGGAGAATTTAAACTTTCTTTAAACGTTCAGTAAATCACTTTTTGATTAATGTTATGTAAAGACAGGTTTGATGCTGATAACTGACTGATGCAAAGGATCAACACAGTATCAAAGCAGTGAGTATGTAACGTCAAAGAGGAAACGGAGATTAATGAAGCTTCAGGAAAATTAGTTCGGTTTCTTGTAGATTTTAATTTTTATCTAACACTTTTGCTTCGAAAGCGCTAATTGATTCTTAAGCAAAGTTCAATTCTAAAAAAAAGAATACGTATCAGGTTTCATACAGCAAACGATGTGTCAAGATAAAAATTTCAACATATGATTCCTGCTAAAGCCAAGTATCAAAACTCAATAAAATTTAAAGGCGAAAAACTTATAACTAAGCGTAATAATGATCATAACGATAAGAGTAAGGGTAAAATAATAATCAAGGCGACGATGATAATAGTATTGGCAATGATGATAATGATAATGACGGTGATGATGGTGGAATAATATCGATCATAATGATAATGACGGTGACAACGATAAATACAATGCTTTTGATGAGGGTAAACATATTGACTATGATTATGGTAATATCGACGTTGATGATGGTGAGATATTGACGATGATATTGATAATACAATGGTACCGGTACAACAGGGATGATTTTGGAGATCCAAAATGTTAAAA
Organism: Hydrozoanthus sils; assembly: GCA_027575215.2. Taxonomy (NCBI): domain Eukaryota; kingdom Metazoa; phylum Cnidaria; class Anthozoa; order Zoantharia; family Hydrozoanthidae; genus Hydrozoanthus; species Hydrozoanthus sils. Next base: position 4,263 of record JAOBRD021080959.1, on the reverse strand, counting down.
CTTTGAATCCTTCGCCTTAAAGAATCCGGTCAATAAGACGCATTGCTTACCAATCCAGCTCAACTTACCTTTCTGTACCCACTCGGCAGAATTGAGAGCCTTGCCAATCAGTGCATACATAACACACATAGTCAAAACTGGACACAAAAACAGTGCCACAAACAAAAAAAGTTGGTAGGCAATCTGTAGGAATCTCGTGGGCCAAACTTCAAAGCATCCTGTGTAGATTTCTTCTCCCACCCTCTCGCTCACTGAACGGCTGAAGACAAGCACAGGGACAGGAACGATGAAAGAAACTATCCAAACAACAGCAGCAACTATCCACGCTTGCCTTGTTCTGAGTCTTTTGGTTGGACACACTATGACAAGGAATCTGTCAGTTGCTAGGGCGACGAGCATTCCAACGGAAGCGCAAACTGTTGTTCCTTGAAGATAAGGTGCAACTTTACACATAACGCCACCATAAGGCCAGTAACCTAGGCTGGCCTGACCAACATTTATCGGAACGTTAATCACTGATACAGTGAAATCCGCCAGGCTGAGATTGGCGATAAACAAGTTCGTTATAGTTTGAAGCCTGCGTCTGCGGGCAGCAATCATGGTCAGCAGATTCCCCAAAGAGCCAATGACGAAAATGCAAAAGAAGAAAAAAACTCTTACACCCTTGAGGGACGGGCTTTCATGGAATTTTCTGAAGTTAAGAAGTTCTGTCTCGTTCGATGCATTTATGGCCATTTTTCTTTAAGCTCGCCTGTATTTTCTTCCTCCTTTTGACGAAAAAACAGAAAGATTTACTGAGTGGGACATAACTGTTTCTGCAAAAATTGTTGCTTGAAATAATGGTCTCAAAAAAATCCTCGCTCAAACCTTGTAAAACAAAAAAACTAGTGATGAAACGTTTTATAGTCTTTTAAAATACGAAATGAAAGGTTGAGTATTATTATTAGCTAGAATCCTTATTGATGATTTATTTCATCATTTTAAACAATAACAAAATCATGTTTAAACAAAGAACTAAGTCATATTTTCTTATCCTTTTTAGAAGGCTTAGCTATCGGCTAAACAAGAGCTTTCTTCACGGTCAGCGGTCTCTGTGTTTGACAGGTCATGAGACCTGAACAGTCTAAACCACTTTGTTTAAGAGTTGTGCCGCCTCCTGCTTAGACATTTGACCTAAAATTTCAATTTAATTTTTCTAAAACTGTGGTCTTGATTACTGTTGTATTTATCATTTAAGAACTTTTTGGACACTTCAGACGTATGCATAAAAATGACACAGATAAGTGCTAAGGGATTAAAGAAATGGAAACGGAAACTGTCACGTTTAATGTGACTTTGATTGTAAGTTTTGTAGTCAAAGGACAATTAATGTACATATGAATATTGTGGAAAGGTGGGAAACACATTTGAGTACACAAAATATATGTTTCTTTCTTTAATCAGTGTTGGATCTTTGTAATTTTATTTTACGTTGCGTAAAAAAATTCTTCTTTGAACTACTAAACACAGCAACTTAGAGTTAGAAAATATTTTTTGTTTTCTCTAAACAGAAAAATTTGCTTGTTTTCACTATGCATTACATGCTGTTAAAAGTATGTAAGGTTTGAAAATAAAAATTAGAAAAAACGTACGCATAAATTTTAATATTTTTATGGATCTTAAAATTGATCGTATAGTTGTTTGAAGTGAAAGGTTCTGATAGTAATCAATACGACAACTAAAATGGCGATGTGAAATCAAAGCCTCTAGTTTCGAATGAACTACTTCGAACTTTTTAATCTTCTGCTGCAACAAAAGTTTCGAAAAACAAAATTTGTAACTTACAGATTCAATTGGGCTCTTGAGAGAGAGAGAGAAAAAAGTATCACATCGCAAGTTATTTTTTATACCGTTTATAATCATAAAAATATATAAATGTTTTTAAATTTCTTGACGTTTTGAAAAGTAATTTGATAGGAAATATAAAACCTTGAGTTGTGATTAAACTTTTTAAACTGGAGAGCATATGATTTAATTTTAATCTTTTTAACAACAATTCTATAAGTTGAACATTTCTTGTTTCATTCGCATAAAGTCATCACAGTTAAATGAAAATGTTTAGATGAAACATTGTTAATGTAACTTCAAAACCAAAAAAAGGTGTTAGATGAACTGTACTTTTTAGGGAAGCTTTATGACAGATAACTACGATAAATACGGGTATTGCTGCGAATCTACTTACCAATTTTGGTAATTTTTCGCTGTCTTTTTTAATTGTGTTTCAAATACGATCAATCTCTACGTTTTTGAACTTGCTCTTGCGTTTTCGGAGATCTCTCAAAATATATCTTGAGAAAATCTCCCTCTTCCCGTAAAATTCATTTTACAGTGTGAATCCTAATGCTGTAACAATGATATCTATGACACACAAGCAACGCTGCAAAACAAAAGAAAACGTTATGTTTTTCCTGTGTAAATCTGACAGCCTTTGTTCCACAGCAGGAAGTGTAGTATGGCGGTTTGATCACACTTCATTAAGTCTCCCGGTTGGACCCAATATACCTTTTAAACTGGTGTAAAACTTTTATTAATTATTTTAGAAGAGAAAACGCTTGGTTGAAGAAACATTAACTTTATACTGAAACTTTTAAAAAAATTTTAGCTAAAAAATGTGTAATAAATTAATTTACATTTTAAACGAAGATAAAGGAAAAATTGCTGGTTTTATGTTCAATATACAAACGTACATTGGTATAGACTTGCATGCATCCTTTCAGAATATGCCACTTTAATGTCAACATCATTTATGACAATTGAATTTTTTAAAACAAATTTAATGCGACATCTACTAAGTGCAGTAAAACAAACACAAACCATATTATCTTAAAGCGTTTGATTTTATTAAAATGTGAACGTTTCTTAGTCGTTTATAAGAAATGAACAAAGCAATAAATACGATATTCCTTTTATATGTGATACTATATACGACACACTTTAACCAACACACATTTTGTTTTTGAAAGAGCAAACTTTATAAGCACACCAAGGCTGAGATTTACAATCACCAGGGTAAAACTTGATCAGACAGTTTTAAGAATTTTATCTTTTCCTTAAACACAGTTTGAGAATTTCATATAAGTTCACAACAACACTTCTAATCGCTCTTTCCTTTCGTAAAAAAGCGTAAAAACAAGCCAGCCTTACTTAATGGTTCTTACAAAAATGAGTGTATAATTATTGTTTAAAAAGTTAACTTCTATAAGTTGTTTTCGAGATATTTAACACGTATTCTACTTCAAATGAGGTGGATAGTGGCAGAATATCTACCGGGCGCCGAAGGCGAAATTGAATTAGAATAAGTATTTTAGTATATTTCAGCGAGGCAACAAACGTCCTTTAAGAAAACGAAAGGTTTTAAAGGAAAAAAAAGACAGTTTTATCATTTGAATAAACGAGCGTGGCTAGACTCAAGCGTGAGCAGCCTAACATACAACAAACATGTTTTGATCGTTTGTGAACTACAAAATGTCGTAAATGGCGTAAAACAAGAATTTATTTAGGCTGTTTTAAATACTCCGTATTTTTAAAGCAAACAACTTCAACATCGTGATTCGAAACTGTCGCAAAGCGGCTACTTCCGTCCGCCATTTTGTTTCGGTCTCATTATTTACTATTTCGGAGGTAAATATATTGTCTCACATCTACTATTTCTAAACCAATAAAATCGCGCGTAGACGAGCTGGTATATACTAAGTTTTATTATTTGAAATGGAGTGACATGAACCTAATAACTCATAAAAAGCTAATGAAGTGCAGCAAACAACACAAAATGTCAATAGTTAAACGTCATTGTTAAAATCCTTCAGTCCCAGTTGTATTGGTAATTCTCCCAACTAGAGCACTAAATTTCATAGAAAAAGCTTTGGAAATTTCTTTAACAGTTTGATTTGATTAGTTCTCGTTTTCTCAGTACAAAATATGTTATTTCGGATGTGTATTGTTAGGAGAAGATAGATGTTGATATTTGACTGGGAATAAACCGGTTAATCATAAACAATTACGTTTTCGCATCTTTCCCATAGTTTCTTGACATGCAAACCCAAATATTACGAGCTGGATAGAGTTTTGAAACGTAGAAATTGATCCAAAGACTAGGCAGCTTTAATAGAAGACAATTAGTTCCTTGCCCAGAAGCCATTAGATATTGGCCTTAAGGCGGGACTTAACCTAAACTTTTGTTGGATAGTGAGGAAGTTGAAAAAGATATTTGAATAAGAAGAAATT
>JAOBRD021080855.1:0-11299 GCA_027575215.2 Hydrozoanthus sils | reverse complement strand
AGAAAGGGTGGAAGAAAGGGCTGGGAAAAAGAAAAAAAAAGACCACGTCGGGAGGCTAGAGAATGCACTTTGGGACACCATCGTCACAGCTATTGTTAAATTTTACAAATTCTATTTAAAGGTTTAAAAATTGAAGCACGACTAGGGTTATCCATAAAATCTAAAATATGTTAAACGTTCTCTGGTTAAATACTTATAACTGTAAAACTAACTGTAGTAGAACAGCTGAAAGCTTATATAATTGAAAGGCGTTATGTACCCCAACTGCCTCAGACTGCTCCACGTATCGATGAAAATACTTGGCTGCCTCATCAATCTCTTCCAGCTGCTCATGTAATCTGTTATAAGAAAACACATTAAACCATGAGTCAATTTCTTTAACCAAACAAGTATAATCGTTTTTCTTCAAATTAGCGCACAACCTCAAATTAGCGCCCACCTTGAATGATCGCCCACCCAAAAAATGAAAAAAATTAGCACCCAGCCTTGAATTAGTGCCCACCCCATCCTCCCCTAAAAAAGCTATTAAAGAAACGAAAGATACTCGACTCCATAGTGAAGAGTACAAAAGATGTGTGGGTTATTTCATTTCCGCAGTAGCTTGAGCACTGTGATTGGTTGATTCTTGGTCACGTGTCCCTGATCAAATTCAAATGTATTCAAACCGGGATACAATTGCGCAGTTGTTGCCCGAACACATCAGCGAATAAAGTCTCAGTAAAATGGAAAGTCTAAATATATAACGAAGCACAAAGTCTAGCAGCAAAAACTCCCGCTCAAAATGAGACGATAGTGCTCGGCAATCGCACTTTAAATACTACTGCGACAACAAGTCCTTTTTCAAGCCTTCTTGATTCTGTAACTTTTACAGCAATCTCGTTATTATTGCGCGCTTTAAAGATTTGTAGATGAGGAAGGACGGTTCAATTGGCAAATGCCCCACAAGCTCATTGTTACCTTTCAAGTATGTTCCAACAGCATATTGTTATGTTTTTGACATTATGTTAATCGAGTACATACAATTTGAGTGTAAAACTGATTATCCTGAGCAAAGTGTGAAAATCATTTTAAAAGCTTTTTCTTTGTTTTGTGCACGCACATTAAAGTTGCTACTTGCTAAAAATTGTGAAAAGTTAATTTGCGCTCAGGCTCGAGTTAGCGCCTGGTAGTCCCTTGAATAAGCCCCCACTCAAAAAGGCAAAAAATTAATTAGCGCTCAGGGCGCTTGTTCAAATAAATACAGCAGTTCAAGGTTCACACTAAAAATGAGAAATGAAATTCCACGACTTTTTCAGGACTTTTCCACGTGCCACAAATACCAAAGAATCCATTCTAAGTAACAAAACAAGCTACTCGCACATAAATTCAACTCTAAATGCTAACTACACCTTCTGAATACTGAAGGGCAGTGTAAATCTTTTGAATTTAAAGCAAAACACAAGTTCATCATAAAATTATAATTAGTTATAAGATTATAGTTTTTCTCAAACAAAACCATAATTAATAAAAAGCAACTTTCCAAAATTCCAAACTTTTACAGGCCTGGAAATGGCATTTTCAAATTCCATGACTTTTCATGACCGTGTGAACTCTCATTTTTCGGATGCTACAATATGGTCAATACAACTGTTCATTTAAACTACACTTTGCATAAAGCCATACCTTGCTAGTTTAAAGACAGCTATTCCTTCAAAGTCCCCAACAGAATTTGCCCTGAAATAACACTGTCGTAAATGCAGAATAAATAAGTTTTAGCAAAACTGCAAACTCAGAACAAAAGTTTCATCCTTATCCATTAAAAGTTGTGGTAATATTGCAAATCCTTTTCCGAGTTTGTATGAGCTATACTAAAATACTTCAGTCTGCATTTCTAGCACTATACTTTCTTCAGTCTGATTTTTAATACCAGAATATATCATTTACAAAGAAATTAGTCAGTTTGGCTACTTTTAAAAACACCAAGAATCTGCCAAAAGTCTGGAAAAACTGGTAAAATTGCTCAATATGTCTAACAACTATTTTCATAACTACAACATTTTATTATAATGATCATTATAAATTAATCACCATAATTACAATAATTATTATCAATATTATTATTGTTATTATTATTATTATTATTATTATTATTATTATTATTATTATTATTCACTGCCGGTCCAATAATTTGATATTTTGTCACTACTATTACATGTTATTGTAAAAATTGCATAAATTTGTTAATGATATTAATACCAATAATAGTATTATAACCATTTGTGTTTAGTTACTATATATCTTTCTCAGCATCGCCACAATAAAACCATTTCTACTATTCATGCTAGTTAAATTTATTTCATATTTCTATTTTATCTATAAACAAACACCAAACCTTTTTGGCCTCTTGAAATCTCTTCAGTCTCTCATAACTGTCTCCTAAAGCAACCCACATTCTGGAGTCATTTGGTCTTGAGTAATAAACACAGGACAAAATCGTCATTTTAATGTTATTCTTGATACAAATAAATAATTATTCTGCTAGATTTAAATGTTAAACGTGATGATATAAACGGACGAAAAGAATCAATAAGGGTCTAGGTTGTATGCTGGTGCGGGTTATCTGTTGACATTTGTTTCTCTTGTTCATAAAAATGTGGGTTTGCAGGTTATAGATAGGAAAATATGGCAGAGGAAAGATTTTGCAGCAGCTTCTTCTTCTTGAGCAATACGCAAGTTCTGGAATCAAGCTATTGCTAGCTGTTACATTGATACAACTGCATGTTTTTGCTGCATACCATACAAGCTCTGCTAACCTTCCATGGATCTGATTGAAGGTCCCCTAGAGGAGATCTAGAGGGTGTTTAATGAGGGAGGGGGGGCTTATTAGAGAGGGGATTAATAGAGAAAAGTTTATTAGAAGTGGGTTTGCTTAATGAAGGGGGGCCATTGAACTATTAAAGGCTAATGGAAGGGGGCTTGTTAGAGATGGGGGCTAAGCACTAGCTAGCTTGACAACATTTTCTTCTGAAACAGCAAAAGTTGTTACACAATCTATATCTAACTGACAAATTATATCAGTTAAGCCTCGTGCCCTAAAAAAGCTATATTTAAAAAAAATAAGTGTTCACATGTGTTGATAGCAAATATGCAAAAAATGTGAAGTATAGCAACACTTACATATGACTGTGATTCAAAAGCGATTGATCAATTATTATTGTATTTATCAGTGCTATATTTTGGAAAACTATTACAATTATTGGAAATTGACTGAGTAAGTGTTCACACCAATAAGTCTCCACCCGCAAACTTTCACAAAACTTAAAATTTATTGCAAAATGAAAATCATTATGAAGATTTGTCATCATGATGATGTTCACTCACCTGATTTTTTGCGCTTGTTTGTAGTAGTATAGACAGTAAAATGGCATCTTGAGGATTTCATATGTTTGTCCTAATCCATACCAAGCTCTATAGTCAAGGGAGTTCACCTCTGAAAAAAAACATAAATATTTATTCATACAATGTACAGCCTCAAGAGAGGCTTCAAGAATAACTAGAGTTTTGCAAAGCTATAGCCCCATTAACCAACTCACAGGAAAGAGAAACTCTCTGACCTCAGTGGGATTCTCAATCCTTGACCTATGAAACAAATCTATATTGCTCTAACCAACTGATTTACAGAGTTAGCAAGGAGTTTAGTTATGGGATTTCAATGTGACTGAATTGTTGGATTTTATACTGTGAATTGCAAGAAAATTTCCATTCATTTGTACACAGATAAACTGATGCTTTCTTCATTCTATGTAGTGGGAGCCAGCTATACTTAAGGTTCAATAATAACAAGTCTTACCAATTGCTTTCCTATAAGCCTCTATAGCTGCCGATGTGTTCTTAATCTCCATGAACTCATGGCCCATTAAGGTGTAAGCAGAAGTGCATTGTGGGTTTAGCTTCAACGCTCGCTGGAAATAGAGGACTGCCTTTTCATGGCTGCCTCGCAGGCTGTAATAGTTACCTGAAACAGAAGATGCAGAAATCATTGGGTAAGATATTTCCACTCTTTCATAACTAAATTCTTTTAAGAATAAAAATATATCAGCGCATGGTTAATCTGGGTTCAAAGTAACTGCCAGTTGCTGATGATAGCTGGCAAATTTGCAATCCTTCCTGCACATTTTATTTTCTAGCTAAATCCCTACTCGAGCCTAAGCGGCTCATAGGGTTGGTGCTTATCTCCGGTTTCTGTAGTGTTAAGCAGATGAGAGACTTATTTGACTCCCCCAGGACAGGACACTAATCTATCACAGGTTAGCTCCCAGCAGAACTGGTACTCATTTGTACAGCTGAGTGGACTGGAACAAAGTTGGGTAAAGTGTCTTGTACAAGGACACAACACAGTGGTCTGCTGGGGGTCGAGTTTGCAACCCTAGGGTTACAAGTTGAACGAGCTAACCAATTGCCACTGTGCCACCAACAAAAATTTTACATTAAATGGCAATTTTAGATGAAGTGAAACAGATTCTTTAAAGGGGAATCAGAAAATAGAAAGCTGCTTATAAGATCAGAGATAAACTTGATTTCATAATATAACTGCAATTGGGAGATGAGATAATTTTATATTTCCTTAATTGCTACCATGTTATGTGCAATCTGTTCATGCCAAAAAAAAGCTTGACAAAATTATTTTCTACATTGAACAGCCTACAAAATAAGGCATACTTTCTGAATTATATTTTGAACCCTATTAATGGTTATAATTTGCATCTACCTTGAGTAGAAATTTTTACAAAAATTGATTTCCACATAAATGTTCTAGCTTTCAACTTATACTTGTACATTGTAGCTTCAAGTCAAACATTTCTTGGCTAAACATTCATTTCAACTAGTTTGACATGTAAAAATCATCAAGATAAACACAAATAAAATATAACGACTTCAATATATACTATCACTGAGATAAATAAGACCATAATTATGAGCTGCAACTCTAATCGCGGGGAAACAAATAAAAAAATCTTTCTAATAGCCTCAAAAACTCTAACCAAGACCACTGGCAGTTATCAACAAGTTTTACGACTATGAAATAACATTCACAAACTCTAACACTCAGAAAATTAGCTGTGCCATTATTCAACCCACCACCCTCTCACCATGCGATTCATTCAGGAAATTTCAAATTGAGGGGTTCTGGTCTTAATAAATTAATTTTCAGAGAAACTTTAAAAAATAATCATGATAGATTTTCGAAGTTTTCCCTAATTAATTTTAACTAGATTCTAGATCAGTTTCTCTAGGCGATCTCTAGTAACATGACTTGTGTTGTCTAAAATTTCCACTTACCAATAACACAGCAAGTTTCCTCTCGGAATTTGTCTTTGGTTTCTAAATCATGTGCAAGGTGACTCAACTCAGGCTTTAATTCCTGAAAAAAGCACAAATTTTTAGCAAAAGTCAGTTCTTGAAGATGTTGCTAACCTTATGATCAGGAAATACTTTTGCTGGTAAAATACTTTGGATAGTTTTTCCAGATACAAATTATTTTTTGATGAGTGAACAATTTAACCCCTTTACTTTGAAGATGACGAGTTTCTATACTCTCCTTATATTTATATCTTTTTAAATCCTGCAAAAGGGTTGGGAGAAGCTTATAAATACAGTTTATCTTGGAGGAATTTTTTCATGAATGAATATTGTATTTTAAAAAGCCAAAAAACTTGTTCCACATTAGGTCACTTCAAGAAATATCCCCAGGGGGTATTCCACAGTTGAAGAGTAGGGGTGACCATCGAAAAAGTCTCAAAAATACCCTATAAATACCAAGGTATAAAAAATTTCCACACTAAAAAATACCTGATTACAATTTTAACATTTCTAAAAAATATGTATACCACTTGGTTTGAAAATTATGCTAAAAAATTCCAAATAAAAATTGACAGTTTTCCCTATATCTTAGTTAGTGGGTTGGCACTAAGTCCCTTTTTGTTACTGTATGCATTAAGGTGCACGTGTACATATATAGGACGTTCACCAAAGGACCTTTGTCTTAACTTCTTATCAGTATGCAAGGGTCTGCAGTGCAAGCATTCTAACAGCTACTGTATGCTATTTTCAACCCCAAAAAGTACAAGGCTCTTGGTTTAACACAGTTTTTCCTTCCACAACCCTAAAAAGTTTTGACCCCTAAAAATTTGACCAACATACCTATAGCTAGCTACCACCTCTAGCTTCTTGTTTATCATAATTGCTAGACATGCACACAAGATGTGTCAAACCTAGCACACACCCTCCTCACTAAACTTTGCAAACATTTTGATGATAAAATGCACTATTTTCTTAAGTTGCCTTATCAATGTAAAGAGAACTTCAATGTTGTTTGCTAGGTACCAGCAATGAATTTAAATGAGCAAGTATTTTAATTAACGTACAGGTTAAGCCAAACTGTTAGTTCACCTTAACATAAAGTATGTTGGAGTATGTATCCATGCTCTCAATCATGTATGGGTCTGTTTTTCTCAAATCCTTGAACAGTTCTATTGAAGCATCAAACTCTAGAAAATGTTGAGGAGTAGAACAACAGTTAAATAGTGTGTTGTATTTGTGTAAGACTCTGTGTCTACCACTTGTGTGTAATTGATGCAAAACAAATTTTTCTAATTTATTTTTAAGGGTTTTAGAAATTGCAAGTTACTTAATTATAATAATTATATATAATTATAGGGAGGATTAGAACCAGGCACAAAACAGTAGAGCTAACTTCAAGAAGAGTGTGCACTGATGTGCAAAAATACTGGTGTGAGCAAGATAGCTCAAGTTTACCTTGAACAAGTAAGACTTGTGCTGAATGCATGAGACTAATTGAGAGCTCTGATGCGGGGTAATAAGTTTAAGTTTAACTTTCTCTTAAGTTTTGTAACAATTAAGTTTGCCAGAATGCCACCACTTGATTTTTTTAAAAATAATAGCAAGAAAATAAGGTGCTTTCAGGGCTTTTTAGAAAAAAACAACAAATTTTAAAATAAAAGCTTAAAAGCTTGCATTTTATAAAAAGTGAATGGTTGCAACTGACAGTGATTTACTGTCTTAATTTATATTTTAATTACTAAAAACTACATAATGTATGGAATTTAAGTAGCTACCTCTTTTCATATAATGAGCTAGGGCCATCTGAAGTCTGATGTAACAGCTCTGGCCAAACCCTGCATTGCTGAGTGCTGTGATGTGCTGAAGGCCTTCTTCACTGTTTTGAAGCTCTAGGGCAACATGTCCTTTGAAAAACTCTGCCATCCAGTGGTTTGGAATTGATAAACTTTGTAACTATTTCAATAAAAACAAGATAAATTAATTGGGAAGGAGTAGAAAATGGTAAATGTCTGTGATGCAGAGATGGCCTTTTTAAAACCTAAACCCGAGACTTTGGAAAGCAATAAAAAATCCGAAACCGAGACTTAGAATACCAAGATACCATGACAAAGTTTGAGCTTTGCAGGAATTCCAAAAATGCAAACCATTTTATGTGATAATTGGAAACTGCAGACGAAGAAAAAGACCTCCAGACATGAAGAAACAATGACAAGATTTAGGTTTTAGGTTTTATAACATTTTTGACTCAAGGAGTCAAGGGTGAACAGGCAATTAAGGACTTGAGGTCCCCTTCGAGGCCTGCCACCTGGGACCTATGGTTTATCGTCTAACCGTTTGCAGATGTTAGGGCAAAGACAGCACCTTCTCCTCAGTTATCTTAAGACCCTGAGTGAAGGTCCGGCACCGGGGATTGAACCAGAGCCTCCTGCACAACAGACTGGCGCCTTACCAACTGAGCTAACCAGACGGTGGTAACTGATGACAAGATTTCAAGAACAAACTGTAATTTGCCAAGACTCTCCTTTTTTAAGGGACCATTTACTACCCCTCTTGGATAATTCTACAGGTATTGAATGATTCAACTAATTACAACTTAACAATTCAAGTAATTCGATGATAAATCATACATTACTTGTAATCATGCAGATTGACTACAACAATGGCTTGGGCTTGATGTTTCTTATCATTAATTCTGATAAGACTGTAATGATTATGGTTTAAATTATTTTGATCGTGATGATAATTTACAATAGATTGAAAGTTGAGTAACTATCTAGTAAATGAAGAAAGAATGATGATACAATAGTTTATAATACTAATCATGAATCAATGATTTTCATCAAAATGATGGTCCAGAAGCTGATAGCCTGCTAGCAGGCGTTTGGGTGATTTGTTAATGCGGATAGGGCTTGGTGTTGCTGTGCCATCTTAGATCTCATGGTCGAGCGGCATAAGGGTCTAATCTTTTTCTTCCCCTCAACCCATGCTGCTTGAAAACGTGATTCAAGATGCATTTGTGCAGCAATGCCATGCCGTGTTATTGTTCCATGCTAACAATACACCCACTGCCTGGAAGCAGACTAGTCAGCTGATGGTTGTTTAATTAATGAAGAGGGTTCTGGCTGATAAAAACAGAAACTAAATAAAAACAAAATTTTCACCTTCAAAGATGTTAATATCAGCCACTTAATTGTACTTATGTACTAGATATTGCTTTAAAGAATCTTAAACTGAAAAGAATGGAGGCAACACTCTCCCAAAAAAATCTGTAAAGGTTTTCAAGGTGGGTAATTAAGAGAACTAATAGATCTGTTATATGCTGATATTACCCAAGAAGCATTTTAAAGAACATTGTACAAGCCCTTCGGCATTCTAACAACTGTCTCTTTATGAACATTATTTTGAAGGCTGCAAAGCTTTCACTTTTTCTACAACAAAGCAATGCTGTCTATACAACTTAGAGGCTCTAGAGAAAACATTGTCAGACAAGTATTATACGGAATAAAACAGCAATACACATGTTCCTATACAATTTAGAAAATGGTTATGACAAAACTAATTAGACGGCATGAAGAAAATGTTGATAGCTGAAAACGAGGCAAAGCCAGATTGACCTCTGCTTTTGAAATGCCCTTTTATGGACATCATAACCATTTCCTGAAATTGTATAGAAACACTGTATTTAGTAATGCTGTTTTGTCCCATCATAGTTTTAGAAAATAACCATAAAGAAAGAAACTTTCTCATGCTCTTTTACATCATAACCATTTTCTATTGTTATATAAAATAGGTTAATTGTAACCAATCATATAGAATGCATAATATCAGGATTATTTTCTAATATGCAATCACTCAGCAGCTGACCTACAAGTATACTGAGCCCAATTAATGTTAACATTTTTCACAGTTGACAAAGTTCTACAAACAACTTTATACCAAATCTTTGTCACTTATCAAAGAAGCAAGTTCTTGCCATGATCCCCAGTGCAGAGGTTCTTTGTTCACAGCTTCTGTCAATATACTAATGGCTTCCTTCTTGAGATTTAGCTTTTTAAGGACTACACCAAACCTAACGGGAACAGAATCAATATTTTTTACTGGTAATCAGTCAGTGACTATAACCACTGACTAATGAATTTGAAAAGCTGAACATGTGATTAAATGCTAAATAGTTTTTTTCAGCCCTCCATACTGTAAACCCAACTCACTCATGAACAGCAATAATTATTATATTAACTAGATGTTACCACAGGAAAGATAATGCTGTCAAGCTACTGTAGGTTATAACCCACCCAATAACTTTCGTGCAATCTCACTGCATAAACACGTCACATGGTACAAAATTGGAAGTAGGTTATCTAGGAATTTAATAACTGCCCTGCGATTTTGTCGGCCATTTTTAGTCAAACAATAAATATTATTTTTTCAAATTTTGAACAAGTTTAAATTGATAGACTAGAAAATAATTATTAATCGTTTCACTGAGTCTAACAACGAAAATTTTTGAAAATGCCAGGTTTCAAAGGCAGTACCAAACAGCGCAAAAAAGTTGACAAAGTAAGTTGTAAACATATTTGAAGGTAAAAAAAGCTGCAAGTCTGCTTTCACTAAACAACAGTTTCTGATAACAAGTGCTAGCTTAACTAAATTTGTCAAGTCTCTAAAGTTCTGTGAAATATCTCAAGCTTAAAACTTAGAGTTTACATTCCATCCAACTTCAATTAGTTTTGAGAAGAGAGAAGTTTTCATCGCTGCAAAAATTGTACACAAAGTTTTTTCAAAAAAAAAAATTATTGCGAGGGTTATAAAATAAGTAAACCCCTTTTTGGCTCACTGGTATGTTGGAGGACATAATGTCCTTGGCTGATAGATTGTCCTCAAAATTTCTCAGTTGCCCTTAAAGCTTTGCTTCTTGGCCAACTGTTCATTTTTCAGACAATCTATCAGCCGTGGACATTATCCTCCGATATACCAGCCACCGAAAGGGGTTTATTTACTAAATACCCAGTGATGTAATTTAGAAACGTACTGTTAACTCACAGGCTCCCCAAGCTTATGCTGAGAAAGGGATGATTGTACAACGGTATAGTACAAACTTCCATACAAAGTCTTATAATTTTGACTAAACTTTGAAAATAGTTATTATTGGAAATAAAGTTCACCTACCATGAATTCAACTTGTGCTTGTCTCTTGTGTATATTTTGGGCGCGATTTGAGGAATTTTGCAATCTGTGTGTTGTACAACCATCCCTTTCTCACCATAAGCTTTGGGAGTCTGTGGTTAACTTTTAGTCCCAGCGCAAACCAGTTATCATCTAACTATCTAACTTCTTACATAAAACAGGACTTTTGATACTGAGAAAATGATGACTTATCAAACACAGAGAATAATTACTGAAATTTATAAAATTAAAATTCTCCCAAACTTTTCGAATGAAAAATAGCAAACAGGGAGTCTAGTTTGGAGAATTTACCTATACACTAAAATCGAGAACAACGTGATACATTATTAAGAGTATATGGCTGGGGCAGCATTTCCTTATTTGGATCTACTTTCAGTAGGGCCACTTATTTGGATCAATAAATGTTTCTACTTCGTGTAATACTAAGCAACTGTACATGTCCTGCGGAATGACAGAGAGGCAAACCGCATGATCCAATCCGTCCACTCAAATCGAGAACTCGTTGAGAATATATGCTGTCTCCCTTCATTCAATGGCAACTAATAAAAGCAATGTGCAAGATGCAAATTGCTCACACCAGCAGCCTGACACATGCCCAATGGCACGGCAAGCTAAAACCCCCCAATTAGAACCCTTACTGTCACGCCCTTCAACACAGACACCTTGAAAAATGGACACCGTAATGAAAATGTTAGAACTATGATAGTTTATGCAGGATTGAACGTTGTTTTTTGATTGGATCATGGAACTGCGTACTGCGCATGAGTGACATTTT
>JAOBRD021080749.1:0-11299 GCA_027575215.2 Hydrozoanthus sils | reverse complement strand
GGGGCTTTTAGACAAATTACAGTAGTTAAGAATACTTGTATGCGACAATAAAAAATGAAATTGATGACAACATTGATGTATAGTGAGTGACTATTTTATAATACAAGTTTCCCTCATAAAAGCGCTAGCCCATTAACTTTTTCAGCCCCAAATTCTCCCAACTAGAACCCATACTATTCATATTACCAGCTTAGGAGAATTTTACTTTTCATCTTACGTAGTTTGCAATGTTTGATTCATTCCCATTTTCTCAATACTGAAATTCTGAAACTGTATAAACTATGTAAGTAGAAGTTAGATGTTGATAAACTAGCTTGACCTGAAAGGATTAAGGCGCGTGAAAGCCGTATTCGTTTATGTGTTACACACTTAGGTACATTATGTCCGTTCAAACGCCTTGCTACAATCGTCCTAAGCTCATCTGACTTGGAAAATCCAACTTTAGCACACCTTTAGCACCGACGGCGTTTGAAACCAAACTGCGCCATAGTGGGGTAGCACGACAAGCTGACCTTAGCTCGAGCTAATTGAGGTTTAGTTCAGACGCCGTGCTTAACTCGTGCCAGACTCGAGCTAGCTTAGCACGACTGTAGAAGCACGGCGTTAGAAATGGGCCCTAATTTACGGTGCAACTGAGGAAAGCACTATATCCAGAATCGCTGAATCGGTGTCAGCGGTTCTATTCAATAATGATCGAAGACTAGTAACTAGTTATGTCCGTTCAAACGCCTTGCTACAATCGTCCTAAGCTCATCTGACTTGGAAAATCCAACTTTAGCACACCTTTAGCACCGACGGCGTTTGAAACCAAACTGCGCCATAGTGGGGTAGCACGACAAGCTGACCTTAGCTCGAGCTAATTGAGGTTTAGTTCAGACGCCGTGCTTAACTCGTGCCAGACTCGAGCTAGCTTAGCACGACTGTAGAAGCACGGCGTTAGAAATGGGCCCTAATTTACGGTGCAACTGAGGAAAGCACTATATCCAGAATCGCTGAATCGGTGTCAGCGGTTCTATTCAATAATGATCGAAGACTAGTAACTAGTTTGATTAATCACTCACAAGTCCCTCTTAGGAATTCTGTGCCAGATTTGGTGAAGATCGAATTTCAGCCATTGGGATCTACTCCTATATACTCGATACCAATGGTTGAAACCAAAAATTCGCTTATTCCAGGTTAATCTCTTACAAGTCCCTCTTTAAGGAATCTGTGCCACATATGTTACTTTGGCAAATGTTTTATTGATTTTGTCTACTAAATAACTAAAAACTATAGAATCCCATTTGCTGCAAATTTTGCCGGTACCTCTCAGAATTAAACATATTTGAAAAACTAGCGGGTCAACTGTAAATATATTTATGATATTGGGCTTCATCACGACGCATTTCGCAGAACCTTTTCGCAAATCTAGTAAAAGTTTCCTAATTTTCCTTTCCCTCAGCTCCCACGGGGTTTCCAGAGAGGATTTATGGTTACAACACCAGTGCTACTAGTATCATGATACAGTGGAGTACTTTGAGACCAGACCAGCAGCTTGGTGTAATCGTTTCCTACAGAGTGGCTTTTCGGCTTTTTTGTCTTAACCGCACAGGTTTTAAAGAAGTGACAGTCAACAGTTCTGTACATTCTTTGCATGTTCGTTTCCTACGAAGAGTTTCACTTTATGCTTTTGCTGTTCAAGCAGCGAATTTGAAAGGCTTCGGGCCGTGGAGCCTTTCGCACATCGTATCTACTGACGAGGATGGTAAGTGAAACAATAGCCTATATATGGCGTTTGCATTTCTACACTCCTCGATTTTCAGCCGATTTTGAAGACGACTATAAGCTTCTAATTGACAAAACAGTTCCAAACAAAAGAAAGCAGCAAAAAAATACGAAATAAAAACTTTCGAAGATAAGAACAAAACATATTTGAAGCATTAGTTTAACATATGCAATTCACTCGACAGACTGCCAAAGCCAACGCGCCTTGTCTGTTTATTATCACCATTAATTGTTTGTAGAAATTAAAACTCTGTTCATTGAAAACTACAAATTATCGCAGTTCTGTTAGTTATTCTCTAGATATTTCTCCTAAAACCGTTCGTCATTCTATCAGCCAATAGAAGTTGCGAGGTTATATTCTAATTGTTAAATAGACTGTTTTAGCCAATCAGATTGCAGTATTCGTGATAGTATGCTAGTAGGTTTCTACTAATATAGAACAGACGTTTTTAAACAGTGACAGAAAAACATTTCAAATCAACAGTTCCTATATGCTTTATCCCTAGTTCCAACCGCCGGTCCTAGCAACTTGACGGCAATGAATTTAAGCTCAACAGTTTGCTTCCTTAATTGGGGAGAAGTTCCGAGGAACGAACGGAACGGGGAAATTCTTGGCTATTGGCTGGCATGGCGGGTAAAAGGCAGTCCTTTGGTGCTCTTTAATCAGACTGACGCGAGAAACTACACTCTTAACTCCCTCGAGGAAGCCACCGTGTATGAGATCTCAGTTGGAGCATTCAACAGAAGAGGAAGGGGTATCAATAATGAAACCGTGCTATGCAAAACTCTGGAAGATTGTAAGTGGTTAATGGCTTTGCCTGGGTTCGTTAATATCTTTACCCCCCAAATGCAACGGGGGGGGGGAGTACTCCAAGGCGAAAAGAGAAGGAATAATCCCAAAGTACCAAGTTGAAACAGCACACACTTTGATCCTATTATCTTTTTCTCAATTTACAATTGTAAAGTTCTAGGTAATGAAATACTTGCTGTTGTTTAAGGCGGGAGTTAACCCAAACTTTTGTTGGATAGTGAGGAAGTTGAGAAAGATATTTGAATAAGAAGAAATTTGAGTAAAATCAGCAAACTGTCCATCCTGGCAAGGGACTAATACAGCTTTGGTTTGAGAACGGTTTGGCGAATTTACATCAAATATTAACTTCAAAATTCATTTTTAAACTTCCCAGAAAATCACCAAATTCAAAAAACTCTCTAAAACTACCAATCTTCAAGACAAAAAATAAAACTCAAAATTCATCCAAAAATCCTTAAAATACTCAAGCTGACTCTCCTTCATTCCATCTGTGTTTCAAGCATAGGGATTTTGTAGGTTCAAACCATGGACAGAGATATCGGAAGAAACACAAAGCACGTTTATAAGAATTAACCTGCTCTAAAAATACACACAGTCGAGCCCTTCTAACTCGATTTGCCAAAGGAGGGGTTAAAATTACAATAAATATAAGGCAAATCCAAGGTTAAACTCAACTTGCTTCGAGTTAGCGGGGAATTCAAGTTATAGGGGGTTCGAGTTATCGGGGCTCAACTGTACATTAGTTTAATTGTATTGCATTAGAACTGGAGAAAATTAAAAGCAGTCAAAATTACTTTGTTCTTTTTTAGTTCCGAGTGACTCTCCCAGCAAGAGGTCAGCGGTTGCCACAAGCTCGACAAGCTGCCGGGTGAACTGGGGCCCAGTTTCTTTCTGGCACAGGAATGGTCATATTGTGGGATACTTGCTGCAATATAGAGAAGCTGTTGACGACACAGATATAAAGAATGTTACAGTAAAAAGCCACAATGAAACGTACGAGATTACAGGACTGAAAAAATTTACAAAATATTTTCTGAGGCTAGCTGCCTTTAACTCCGTTGGTTTGGGAGAACTTAACAATTGGTCAGACTTTGTTTGTGTAACTGCAGAAGATGGTAAGTTTTTTTCGTAGTGTGAGTGTTTTGCGAGAACGGAAGAATCTTTTTTGCGGGACCTGAACATTGCGGTTCAAATTAAGAAATAGGTCGACTTGAATTGAAAAACAACATCCGATACTCAACTCCGCGACTTGGCTAGGGTCTATCACAAGCTCCCACCTGCATGCAGATGGGACTCAGCCTTAATGCAGTTATCTAAACTCGCCCTTGTTAAAAAGCTGTACCGTGCTGATGAGCCCTTTAACAGGACGAAACAGCTGTCCACGGTTGCTCCTGTTTTTTGCATTGTAGTTGCTCGGGTGAAGCCGATTTTGCGCATGCGTGTAGTCCCTTGCCAAGCCGTGAAGTTGAGTGTTAGTAGTTTTTCATTTTAAGTTCAAATTAAGGCAAGATCATTGTGTTGCATTCCGCGGCCAGGACACTAAACACAACTTTTCTCAGTCAACTTGGTTTTATAAACAAATACCAGATTCCGCTAGACACTAACCACGAGTTAGTTTTCCGTCCACGAGGTGTGTGTGTGTGTGCCTGTATGTGTGTGTGTGTGTGGGGGGGGAGGGGAGGTTAAAGGCTCTCATTCACCTATTCATGGCAGTAACCGGATGTAGGCACTGGGCTACCTGGCCACTAGACTCAATACCAGGGCTTAGCTCCCTGTCACTGAGTAAGAAACGAGAATTCTTTTCAGAAAGTTCACACTACAGTTTACAAAGAAAGAGCGTCAGGTTGTGTTTAACAAAATGGTTGACTCCTTTTTCATCGATTGATTGGTAAAAAAGTAAAAAGAGGATATTGCACGATGGAGCAAACATATATAGTTTATCTTCGAGTGGAAAAAAGGGATTTTTAGTAATTTTCCACAAGAAGATAAATTTCATATGTGCGCGCCAACATGTAAATTATATTATATAGACATGAGTGTTTCGCTGGAAATAAAATAAAAACAGAAAAAAGCGAAAAAAAAAGATTAACGTCAGCGGTATCTTCACTACTGAGGATATTGAAAATATGCCTCTCGTATCCCGAATGTAGTTTCGTATGAAATCTACGAGTGGCGTATTTTACAGTAAAACACTTATATCTTTAGAATAAAATAGATTAGTATATACCAGCTCCGCTACGTGCGATTTGATTGGTTTAGAAATAGTAGATGTGAGACAATACTTACCTCCGAAATAGTAGATAATGAGACCGAAACAAAATGGCGGACGGAAGTAGTCGTTTTGCGACAGTTTCGGATCACGATATTTAAAACAGCCTGTTTTACGCCATTTGCGACATTTTGTAGCCGACAAACTGTCAAAACATGTTGGTTGTATGTTAGGCTGCTCACGCGTGGGTCTCGCCACGCTCATTGGTTCAAGTTATAAAAGTGCTTTTTTTCTTAAAAATATTTCGTTTTCTTGAAAGGAAGCTTGTTGTCTTGCTGGTATATATACTAAAACACTTATTCTACTTCAATTTCGGTGGATAGTGGCTTATTGAATATCTACCTCGCGCCTTCGGCGCTCAGTAGATATTCTACCACTATCCACCTCAATTGAAGTAGAATAAGTGTTGATTATTTAATAATCGATGTGATAGCATGCGCAGTTTCCCACTTTAATAAGGACACCTTTAAAAATAGTATTATAAGAAGCGCTCACAGAGTTAAGAGGTTGGAAACAGACAATTGGCTTTTTACAAGACTGTTGGCCGATTTGACTCTGGTATCACCGAAGCTAAATCCGATGGGGGTGGAAACTAAACCTGCGACAACTGCATCCGAATCCGGCGCTCAACAAACGAGCCACACTCGTCTGCTTCCATATACTTCCTTTTAAGCTTGCCCATTAAGCACGACCACCAACTAACTCGATATCACTTTCCCCCTGCAGTTCCTAGTCAGCCACCTTCAAATCTTGGGTTGCTTTCTAGAACCCCGAACTCTTGCACCGTGAAGTGGGACAAAATCCCTCCAGCCCGCCGTCATGGAATCATTGGTGGCTATGTCCTAAATTTTACAACCCTTAATTTTCCTCCACAAGTGGTTGAAAATTTCTTCCAATTATGCAGTGAGCGAACAAACCTTACTGTAGCAGGCTTGCTGCCTTTCAGAAGATACAGTTTTACTGTGGCTGCGTTTACCTTCATCGGGAAGAGCAACTCAAGCGAAGCGTTTGTATGCACGACGCGACAGGCAGGTTGGTTGATCAGAAACAATTATTAAAGGAAATAATAATAATAACAATAATAGTAATACTAACATAAATAATAATAATAATAATAATAATAATAATAGTTTATAGACTTAAATTCAACTTTCTTAATTACGATGTTTCAACCGTTTCGCACAGCTTTCTTCAGGATTCTGCCAAATCAGCTTGAACCACGCAAGTGTCACGCTGACCCAGCACGTGCTGTAAAACACGGTCCTACGTGTGCGATAATCTAAATCTCAAACCTCTTGTATTATTGTGAGGAGGGCCCTCGATTCTTTACCATACGGCCTCCTTAATTCCACGTCGCAACCAGTTTTCCTTTTTGTCTATATACTAACCAACTGAATGATACAAGACATTAATAATAATAATAATAATAATAATAATAATAATAATAATAATAATAATAATAATAATAATTTATTGAACACTTCTGACAGTTAAACTTAAGGGACAGTTCAACTTACAAGTAATACTAATATTAACAATCAATTCTAGCTAATGGCAATAAAATCTTGATATGAATAATTTGGAAAAACGTTATACAAAAACTCAAATGTAAAAACGTCTTGTGATAGTTTTGTCCTTTTAGTGTCAGTGATGGTTCTCTCATTGCTAGTAGGTCTTAGATTATAAGGGATTAATCGTGTCATGGTTTGAGGTAGTAAGAGTGATATAGGATGACTTCGCTCCTCATATCAGCCATTAACTTCTTGCATATAGAAGATCCTTGTGGTTAGCTAGTGTTGGAAGGTTTGCAAGTCTCAGGGCTTGTTGATAGTTTCTTGTTTCGACCAATCAGGAGAGAATCAAAACATACCACTGATTTATTTCAACAAATTCAAGTTCCTTGCGTGCAAACCTCTGTAGCGAGAACTCTTTCATGACGTTTGAGCATTTAAAAAAGTCAGTTGACGTGTTTATTATCATCGATCAACAAGACAAAAACAGAAGAGCTAATATAAAACGGCAATAGCTATGAAGCTACCCACTAAATTTCTGAGAGAAAATTATGAGGAAAGAAATCCTACATTTAGTATATACCATTACGGTGATGAAAAAACTTTTGCACAAATTCGACGAAAAATATTTCCAATGCGCCCCAAAATAATTTTGTAAGATAGCCAGTATCGGTAGATTCAGAGGCGCTTGCGAACCAATCAAAGCGCAGGCTTTGATAGAAATGAACTGCACAAATCTTCTTTTTAAATTTTAGGAGCTTTTCTAGCAGTTTTAGCCGTTCTCTGGGCAAGTTCAGACTCAAGTTTCACACATAAACTTGAACAGAGTAAGAACGTTTTTTTTCTGGAAAGAGGTTTCTTCGTGTTTTGAAAAAGAAAAACTTTGAATTGAAAAACTAACTCTTCGTACTAAACGAATAGTAAAGTGTCGATGTTAAAAGGCTGTTCATTTGATACTCAAAGTTTCTAACGCCATTTACGCTGTTTCTTCTACTTTTTCTTTACTCTTTCTGTAACGTTGTTTCTTCTACTTTTTTGAGCACATAAGCTAATTCTTATTTTGTAAACTTGTATTTTTAAAGTATCACTATATATTTTTCAATATCTATTTTCGCGTTTCACTCCCTTTTGCAGCACCTACTTCCACTCCACAAAATCTGACGGGAGTAAATATAAGCTCGACAGGCATCATGGTGAAGTGGTTTCCAGTGCCTCAACCGCACCAAAATGGTATTGTACAGTTTTACAGAGTAAAGTACATCAAATTCCCGCCAATTGGGGCAATGGACCGAGAAACAGTTTTGAACGTGCCTGGTAACCAAACTAATGTAAACCTTACTTCACTCGAAAAGTTCACCACATACTCCATTCAAATATCTGCGTTTACTGTTGAAGCTGGTAACTTCTCCGACACTATCGTGGTGTCTACGGATGAGGATGGTGAGATTTTCACACTTTACTTTTACATATCACCCTCAAATATCTTGCAAGCAAAGAAGTGAACATTGATTGTGGTCTGACATGACACTTCGCGTTACTGTTGGGTGGACTAAGACATAGAATTGTTCTGAAATAAGCTCCTTTCCTGTGTTCATCTGTAACAGGAAAAGAGAGTTTCATTTTGGTTTTTCGTTTCAGATTCTTTGAAGTAATCTCACTAAGAGTTCAAAATCAAAGTCCCTTCTAGTAATGAATTGCATTACCTCGATCCCAAATAGACCAATATCTGTTGTTTTGAATGTTAGCCCTTTGAATTAAAAACGCGGGATTGTCCCTTGTCCAAAAAGTTCCAGCTTAATTGGGGATCTCTAAAGCGAACGGGTTTGGCATCATGATTATTAGAAGTTCCATTGTCCCTTTTGGATGACACATCTTGCGCATTATTATGGTTACCTGAATTTACTCATTATTGTGAAAAGATTACTGGGGGCTAGTAAGACACCACAATTGACGCCTGCCACGCCCACATGCCTCATTAGTATGGATTTTTCACATTCCTGAATTTGATCGTGGGCGGTATATACTACTAGCAGTCAAGAAATAGAATAAAAGTCATTGAACAAAAAATGTTTTGTACAAACCATTAGAAATCAAATGTCCTATTGAGAAGCTGGTAGACGAAACAGTTTGGTCATAACTTTTTTTACCAAGATTTCAGTTCAAAATGTCATATACAGCTAAACTGTAATTACAACCTTCCGTTTACCAGTCCACCCTTGTTCCTACCTCTGTTCTCTTTCTTTATCTCATCTTATATTATATACTCGATGAAGATTGTCCCTAACTTATCTTGTTCTTGTTTTCTCCCGTGTTGTCCCTGAAAAGTAGTTGCTCTGTACATAATCTTTTGCGTAACAGACCTATTGTACTGGTCAGTCACGTGATCTGTTTCGGGAAACAAAGATAGCGGCGAAAAAGTGTAGTGATGCAAGAAGAAGGTTATATTGATAAAAACGTTTCGTTATTTGCTTCGTTTTTCAGGAAATCAAAATCGAAAAACACTTTAAAGGCTGTGGAAATGGACAAGCATCACATCTAAACTGCTTTGGATATCTTTAAATTTTGAACATCTTGCAATTTTTTATTCTTCGGCAAAATATAAAAGGAAATATCATTTGTTGGCAACAACTTCAAAATGCACTTTCGTGTATCATATTGCGCAAGCGTCTCGCGGTGTATAAGTTACCCAACTCAGAGACTGTGACGTAAACAGGGGCTGCTGCCTCTGTCCTTTCACTGCCGTTGTCCGTGTTCTTGTACACATTGTTGTTATTTATCTTTTCCTCCTTCTATGTTCTTATTGTTATCCCTTCGTCTTCTCTAGCTTTATCACTCTACAGTCTTTGTACTTGCTCATGTCCTTGAATTTTCCATTTTTACTGTTCTTACCCAATGTTTGAATGTTGTCTTTGCCATTACCTTACAACCTTACTCATCATATGATCTTGTTCTTGCGTTATGTTCTAGCCCCACTGGAAGCACCAGTAATCCTCGAGGCGTACAACACCAGTGCTTTTTCCATTTTTGTAAACTGGACTGCAATAAACAGAGGCAATGTGCCTGGTATCTTGAGATACTATCGAATCTTCTATCGACCAGTCAACACCACACTGGCTCCGGAGCTGAGCGTTGTGACTGGCAAAGATCAGACAGAGATTGAACTTGTAGGGCTGTTGTTATGGACAAACTATACAATTACAGTTGCTGCTGGAACTATCAAAGATGGTCCAAGAAGTAGTCCAGTCAATGTCTCTACAGATGATAAATTTTTGCCACGTAAGTTTGCGTTGGTGGTAATTTAGCTTTTACGTTGTGATATTGTCTTGAACAATGATGGAACTACTATCAAGCCGATGAGATAACAATGTTTTTATTGTGAAAACCAGAGTAATCCAGTAAATGTCTCACAACTATTTTTAACAGCATTTTTCAATGATAAGAGAATGATATGGATCCAGATTTCTGATTATGGAAGTTCTTCTAATTTCTTACAAAGCATTCCAACTCAGGGGATGTCACAGTTGAAAATACAGTATTTCTAGCTTATGCTTACATTTGCTGTCTTTTTCTAGAAATCCGTCAACTAAATACTCTGCCCAGACCCCTCGCTTCCAACTAGTGCTCGTGTCCCCGCTCGCTTCCGTTCCAGGGAGTAGGGTTCGTGGTATCCTCGAGCAATTGGCTCATAGACTTCTAAATGTGGAAAAATAAGAGAAAGTGACCATATGATTGACCAGGCTGCAGCCTTATTCTCAAAAGATGTTTGTGGGTCTCTTTTTCAGTTCTTCATTTTGTGGTCTCAAAAGTATTTTACTAAGAAGTAAATCCTAAATGGGCTAATTACAGTGCAACCTTTTCCCTGAAAATTAGTGATTAACAGTACAACTGAAAGCAAAAAAAAACACTCAAAGTACTGATAAAACACTATATACCTAACACTTAACCTATTTTGTTGAGGAGGATAACGTCAGAATATTATTTAGGGCCGCAAAGACAGTATCCAAATTTGAAACTATTTAGTGTGTACCAGTTAGACAACCTGTTGTAGCCTTTACAAAATGAAAAATTGTGCGACGGATTAGAATCTTCCTCATTTTCTAGCTGGCATGTTCGAAATGCATATACATTGTAAGTTCTTCCGTGCTCTACGTAAAATTGTTTCATAGGGAAATAATTTGGTCCATTTTTGTCTTTTAGCACCTGAGGGAATTCCCCTTCCTATTAGTGTTGACATTGAGAGTACTTCCACAAGCTGCAACATAAGCTGGAAACCTGCAAACGATACCCAACCAGACCCGGACGGCCGTATATTGGGGTACAACGTTTATTACACGTTCAATCTTACAACTGGCCCAATCACCACTGTCACCACAATCCTTGGAGCAAACTCATCCGATGTAACACTTCCTTCTCTTTGGAAATATAAGAATTACAAGATCACTGTTGCAGCTTTTAATGGTTATGGAGAGGGAAATCACAGTAATGTATTTTACTGCTTCACAAAAGAGGATGGTAGGTAATTTTTCAACTAACTAACACTATTACTACTACTACTACTACTGCTACTACTACTACCACTACTACTACTACTACTACTACTACTACTACTACTACTACTACTACTACTACTACTACTACTACTGCTACTACTGCTACTGTTACTGCTACTGCTACTGCTACTGCTACTGCTACTACTACTACCACTACTACTACTACTACTGCTACTGCTACTACTACTACCACTACTACTACTACTACTACTTCTACTACTACTACTGCTACTGCTACTGCTACTGCTACTGCTACTGCTACTACTACTACCACTACTACTACTACTACTACTGCTGCTGCTACTACTACTACTACAACTACTACTACTACTACTACTACTACTACTACTACTACTACTACTACTGCTACTGCTACTGCTACTGCTACTGCTAC